>VIGQ01002092.1:0-7500 GCA_009663005.1 Actinidia chinensis
GGTGCTGTACGCAAAGCAAAAGAATAGAACAGAGAGAGAAAGAAAACGTGCTTTACTTTATTGAAATAAAAACGCTGCTGTCTGGGTTCGGGACTTTCGGCAAATAAAAATAGAAATAGAGAGAAGGATGCTGTGACTTACTCGCAGCAAATCAAAATGAGAATAGAGAGAGAGTGTTTCTTGCTTCAATGGGGACGACCGACTTTCGCGAGCGATGGGAACGACTTGCTGCGACAGTGAGGGATGAAAAAAAAAGTTGAATGACTGGTTGTGACGAGCAAAGGCAAGCATATCTGGTGGCGAACGAAGACGGCGACCGCAACCGGTGGAGCTTCCTATTCTCTCTTCTTTTTTTCCCTAGTTTTAATGCTGAAGATAGAGAGAGGAGAAGACTTTAAGGGTTAATAGATCGGCAATGGTCTGTTGACAAACTCGCTTGCATCGCCGCTCCTCGCGCGCCTCGCGCGCCTTGTGCGCCTCACGCGCCTTGCGCGCCCTCGATCGCGATTTAATGTGAAGTGGTTGCGCTCACCCCACAGGAGGCGCAACTGTGCCGCGACTTTGGCGCCCTCTCGCCTCAAGGCGCTGAGGCGCGCGCCTCTAACACACTGGTCCACAAACAATCCAATCGATTCATTCCATCTTAATAAGGACCTTTGATAACAAATCAATCTCGTCTGTCACTTTTGGTACCTTTCAAGTTGAAGTTGATCTTTTCCATTGCATAAAGGACCATATTTTTGCTTTCCAACCTCTCTTGAGGCAATTCGGCGTTTCAAACACATTGAGAACAATAGCAGTCTTGTGAAGACCGCAGATAATAAGAATAAGCCTTGTGACAAATGCCAATCGGTTAGATGATTGATTGCATTGGCAAGCTGGTTTTCTTTTTGAACCGTTGCATCCTCTTCATTTTTAATTCTCGCAATCTTTGTATTGTACTTGTCAATACCCCCACAATAGTCTTATTAGTCAGGCTCTTCGTTCCTTCAAAATCATTACTAAACTAGGATAGATCTTAGTCAACGTGTTTTCTTCTTGAAATCGCTAACAACCCCTTGCAATAATGAATTCACTGTGCGGGGTGTCTTCAGAAGGTTCAAACAGGGCTATTTCTGGCGATCACTCTTGGGGTCTTTGTTTGAAAGGTCTCGAAACTCGCTTGCAACTCTCAGGGAGGTCAAGCTTTCTAAAAATAAATGGCATTTCATCTACAACTATGCTGGGTGGAGTGGTCTTCCAGAATCATTATATAACTCATTTGAAATTTTTTAATTTGCTCTACGAACTTCAATAAACCGATTCCTTCTCTTCTCAATTTTCGCTTTCAATCATGCAGTGATAATCTGCTTCCATGCCTTGTAGCCTATCACTCTGTAGGAAATAATGAAAGTAATTTGGTCATTCAGACTTCTTTCATCTCATCCGATCAACTATGAGAGGTTGTAGTCACTGATCATATTGCTGCTCAATACTTGCCAAAGAGCTTGGCTCGACCACTAATTTAGTTTAGGCAAATCGAATTTTTCTATCATCCTGTCACGTACAGTCAAAGATTGGGTCTCATCTCACAAATCCACTCGGTAAAAGCTTGGGACCGGGCGGCCATCAAAGGTAGAACCTCATTGGATATTGCATTGGAAACTCAAATCTTAAGAAACTCAAAATTTTGAGACTAACCAATAATTTTGAAATTTTAAGGCGACTGATCTTATTTTCAAAAAATTTGCTGACTAATCTGAAAATTCAGAAATATATTTCACTGATCTGAAACTTTACTTGACTGATCTGAAATTTCTGAAACTTTAATTCACTGATTTAAAATTTTTGAAACTTTAACTAACTTGATCGTAAGTTTCTAAATTTGGAATTAAACTATAATGTCAAAACCTTGGGGCCAAACTGTATTTTTTCATAAGTTTCGGACCAAACTATAATTTTTCAAAAGTCAGGGACCAAACGTAATCTCTAAGTTCAAGAACCAACCTATAATTTTCTAAAAGTTCATGACTAAAAGTGTAATTTACCAAAAATAGGTCACGCATCAAAAGAAAAACGGCAACCACTCTCGCCCCAGCCAAGTCACATCTCGCATTAATAGCAGTTCACGTTGATCAGACAAACCAACGCAAGGAAGACGACCAAATCGATGACGATGAGCTATTCATTCGCCAATCGATGGATGATTTGTGGTTGGATGACTGTGTGGACAAAAACAGATCTAACTCCTCGGATGATAGACAACGGATTGATGTGAGTCTCTGATACCAATTTGATGCAGGAAAATCAATAAATTGAATCCTACGATTAAATCTATATCAAAAAATAAGTTTTAATGTAACAGGAATTATATAGAAGGGGAGTTAGAAATTTGGCATCGTAACATCATCTAGAAGAACGGAGGAAAGTTTGGCAAATCGCACCAAAACAAAGGTTGGAGAAAAGAAACACAAGACAAAAAGTTTTTCTTTTATTATCAATCATAATCTCCTTAAACAAATAAGGTTACTGTTATTTATAATAGACCTCTTCCTAGAATTCTAAACCTACTAAAACTCTAAACCAATTAGACTACTAAAATAAAAATACTACTAACAAGCTATAAAACCTATTAAAAGGAAACTAGAATCCTAATACTAAAAGAAAACTAATTAAGAAATAATAAAGATAATAATAATAAATACAATTTTTTTATTTTCCTTCCGCATCAATTTGCCACATAAGGGTCTTGTTCACCATTTTTATGCCATCTGTATAATTGAAATGCCATATTACGCAAAACAGACCAAACCCAAATCAACCCGACTCCTACCAGTGTTGTTTAGAGCGCGAGGCCGCCAAAACTGTGGAACCTCAGACCGCAAGGCGCGCGCCTTATTGAAGCGGGCGCACATTATCAATATACAACACTCAACTTATCTCTCTTATAGCAGATCTATCATAATGACATACTCCACGCAGGGTCTTTTTTTGCATTACTTCGCCCCATCTCATTTGTTGAATAATCGCAACACGTCTAATTTAATCAATAGCACCTAATCACTCATAAAAAGTTTTTTTTTAAAAAAAAACTATACACATTTAAATTACACCTGCCATTGTAGATAGTTATATTAAATACAGTAGAAACAAGAGAGACAGTCAACAGAGGATATTTCGATTCTGTGACTGGCATTTTTTATAAGTTAAAAACAAATAGAAAACTCGAGACTTCCTTTCTAAGAAAACTGAAATAAACAAGATACTTACTTTTGTACTTTCTTCTAAAATATTAAACAAAATTAAGTTAGTACGTCATAAAGCCCTCCAAACAATACTTTTGGACTAATCACGGTGCCTTAAAGAGCTTTCGCGTGTTTGCTGTCTGTGACTTCTGTCACTTTCTAAAAAGCATAAACAAAAGAGTACTTTAAGAGAATAGGGACAAGTACTTTATAGTCTAAGCAGAACAAAATACAGTGAGAGATAGAGTAGGAACAGTAGAGACGTCGAATAGCAGAAGTCCCTCCTCGATCAGCAGTGATGGCGACGTCGAAGAGCAGATCCGAGACTGAAGATCCAGTCCATCGGAGACTATAGAGGCAACAGATCTAGTCAATCGACGGTGAGTTTTTTTTTTTCCTCTTTTTTTCTATCTCTATGACAATAGAGCGAGGGAGAAAAGAATTGAGTTCAATCCCCTTATAATAGAAAATCCCAAATCGAGGTCTGTTTGATTGAACGAGCGATTCCATGCGTCCGCGCGGCGTTTCACGCGCACGCCTTATGAGTCTCTTGTGGACTCACCTACTTGGAGGCACACTATGTGCGACTTTGGGTGACTCGCACCTCAGGCGCTAATGTACCGCGCTCTAACACTCTGCTCCTCACCGAAAACCCCCCAGATCTAGAACACTTTATCTATCCTAGAAATCTACGAGTCTAGCCCTCTCCATTCTCACTCACCTCTAACCTACTCCGCCCCTCTTACTACTAAAAGAGAGATGACAAAAGGAACAAAGGATTAAAGAGATTGTCGATTGCAATTGGTATTAAGTTAGGATTTGGGAGGACTAGACTCTCGGTATTTTTGGGATGGGGTTGGGTTGGTGGATTTTTGGGATGAGGCAGCATGGTGGGGGTTTGGGGTTTTGGGAAGGTGGCGTGGTTGGTGATACAAGAGAGTGGGGTTTAAAAATGGGGCCGGGGTGGGAAGATGGTTTGGAAGGGGTGGCGAGGTGGGGGATGTGGAGTGTTGTGTTGTTATGAGTGCAGGTGTAACGGGTGAGTTTGCCGAAGAATATAGAAATGAGATACAAGAGTAAATGGGATTGAAAAAAAGAAAAGAAAAGAGAGAGAAAACTCAATATGTCCAACATAGAAAAATGATGAAACTTGAGGTGCGAAGGTAAAATTTAACGAGAATAAGAACAGATGTCGACTTGAATAGAAGTTCATTCCGGGGAACTTGCTGCATTCAAGTAAATTCATATTAAGTGCTCAATTAATTTTTGAGAGCTTGATTGAACTTGTGGACATCCTTCGAAGGTGTAAATTGTCAAAAGCATTATTTTATTAAGGCTTTTAGCTAATTCTGCGCTATTCACAATAGATTAGGCATCAAAAGAGAGATGAACTTTCTCAAGTTCAGCCTGAAAATGGCCATTAGCTCCTCTTCAAATCACAGCAATACAACAGCCTTAGACTAATTCATGACAACACTTAATTCAAAAAATATTTCGAAAGTGACATTTAATTTTCCAATAAGTTTCTCTTCTTTAACTAACTTCATTTCAAAAGGCATAAAGAAGAAAATTTAAGAGCCCACCTGCTCCATTTCCTAAAACAATATAAATTGACAACTAAAAAGCATATCTACATTGTATATAATATGGCTCTCCTATTTGGGTTCATGCTACTAAATGGCAGATCCTTGCAGTAAAGCTAAACCCAATTGTTTGCCTTACATAATTATTTATTTAATACGACCATGTATTTCAAAGCATCCTCTGGTGCAATAATAGAAAATATCTTTGGGGGGTTTCACCTCCAGAGATAATAACTACTGTGTAATTATTCGCATGAATAAGGTAATATGGGTGCTCGCATGTGCATCTAGGAGAGAATATATTATACTCTTCTACCCTCAATGTTTGAATGCTAGAGATACCTATTTTTTTTGGCATTTTCCAAAGAACAAATGATACAAAAATAAAGGAGGGCTTTGTATGCTAAGATGGTGCCCACATATATGCATAAAAATAAACAAGAACATGTAAAAGCCTAATAATATACCTTGGATGAGCCGTTATCCCTGTAGGCATACGTCTGATTGAAATTCGATAGTCAAATTTATCAAAGTTCCACTGTGGAATGGCCTTCCAGTGCAGATCCCTCCAGAACATTGGCAACTTAGTTGGTGACAATTCCCGCTCCTCCAACTTGGCCAGGTAAAGACTTTGGTTGTATTGAGTAGCCGAATACATTGGAAGTACCATTTTTAGGCAGAGAAGAAGATTCCCAATTACTGAGATTTTCTTGTCAGGAGTGACTTCCCATTGATGAGGATCCACCAGGCTCACCAGGCTCAAGCCCGCCTTTCACATCACACCCGTAAGCAGAAATCTCCTATGAGCTGACACGTAGGTATTGCGTGTGTATGGCAACATCACATTTTCGGCAGAGTAAAGCTCGATCCTCAAGACAAAAGAAATAGCCAACAGCTTCCTGGACAGATACCAAATGCCTATTGATTTATCACAAGTAAAAGGTGTGGGGGGGTGGGGGGGAGCCGAGGGACCAGCATCTTCAAATGAGACGGAAATTAAGCAAGCAATCAGCAATTCATTAGGGCAGAGGTCAGACCAATTATACTTTATTTTCTTTGGGAAAAAATTGATGAAATGCAAGGATTGAAGCATACAAATTTTGCATAAAAAAGGTTAAAATGGGCTTTTGGAATAAGTAGGGAATTTTCTAAGAGGTTGATGGAAACGATTGGAGAGTTGCATATCAAATCAAGTTTTTAACCAAATTTTTACTCAAAATTGATGGAAAAAAGAGAGTAAGGATTGGAGCTGGGATAATTCACAATAAATACACTTGTGTACATGTATATACCAGAGAGAGAGGGAGAAAGAGACACTGCTCTATCAATCAAGTAATTCAAATCAAATGAAAATCTGAATTAACAAGTGCCTCTTAAAAAGTAGGCTAAAAAATTAACAATTTTTTTTTAAGTATCAATTTTTTTACTTAATTACGACTGAATTGTACTCCTATAAGCATTGGCGTATATCGATACGACTCCACCAACACCACCGCCACCACACGATCTACCTCCTACACCGTCACATTGTTTTCCTTGACGCCGCCACCACCACCCCTTCACCATCGCAACCGCCGCCCATAGCCATCACCATCATTCCCTTTCAGCCATTGCCACCGCCACTTTACTCTGCTGCCACACTTGCATTGCCCATCTACTTCCACCACACCACCGTAAACCCCATTTACTTCCACCACATCACCACCCATTTATCTCCACCACGCCACCCCCATCATCCCTCCACCACCACCTCCACTATCATCACCACTATTGCCATATATAGCCACCACCCCCATCAGTCGACTACCACCAAGGCACCACCACACCATCGCAGACACAGCCAGCACTACCACCACCACTTCAACACAATACCACTAGCACCACCATCCTCCACCTCCACCCCTCCCCTCTACCCCCATCTCACCACCATCACTGCCACCGCTGCCGCCACCCCTCCACCTCCATTACACCATTACCTACTACGGTCCCACCAGAGCCACCACCACTACCCCACCATCAACAGCATTTTTATCTTAAAAATTCAGCATTCATTACTTTTCAGATTTCAATTCTCAGTTTTCAACTTCCAATTTTATCAAATTGCACCTTATCCACTCACTTAATTGGGATCGGGCTCTGTGGGTTAAATGGACCGTATTTTATGTTACAAAGGGAAACAGTAGCAACACGCGACCCAGCGCACAAGCTCCCACTTCAAAAAAAAACATAATAAAAAAATGACTAAACAAATATTTTCACAAAATTTCAGCAATTCTTAGACCATAAATATCTAGCAAGACTAATCATTACGAATTAATATCACCACAATCTGTGCCAAAGTGCTCAATCAATCGAGGAATTGAATCGGACGAATGGATCAAAGATGTAGAAATATACCTGACAGATATCACATTTAGGCATGGGCGAGGAAGCGGTAGAGAGAGGAACCCTCTGATGCTTGCCGGCGAGCTTGTTGGCGGCGTGAACCTTCTCGTCGCAGGCCAGCATAGCGCCGCGTCGTCCGCGCAGAAAAACACTTCGCCTCCGCCGCCTCGCACACGTTGCACTGAATCTTCATCTCCCTCTCTCTCTGAATTCTTTGGTTCTCTCTCAGATATATGGATTATGGGAGCTGAGAGAATTGGGGACCTAGGTTTTCGGAGTCAGTTGAGAGAGCTGTAAATGAAGAGAAA
>VIGQ01002092.1:17500-45000 GCA_009663005.1 Actinidia chinensis
GGGGCACACACCTTTTACATGTACGCTCAAAAATTAAGGACACATACCACCCATCGCATGTCCCACCAGGTTCTTGAACCCCATACTTATCCTTTAAGGGTGAATTTTCTTTACCATTACGGGAAAAGTAGGCAATTTTCTTGATCAAATTGGTACTGAGGCTCCAGTTGGTCTGAAAGGATTTGACATAATTAATAGTCCATGAAATATCTTAATTTAGCTAGTATAGATTTATATATGGTTTCAACATGAGTTTAAAGTTGGGTGAAATTACACTGACCACCCTGAGATGTTGGGTTAATACACAAACATCCCCTGACGTTTGAGAAATGATAGTGATATCCCCTGAGTTGAAAACTTGTAACAGATTCTCCCCATTTTAAAATTATACCTACCACCACTAGAGTTCCGGGTTAATACCAACAAAGACAGGTGGAGCGTAATCGTCCCTTTAACAAATTGACTTGTCAATCTCCATGATCTTTAGTTGACATCGTTGATTGGAATTCTATATGCCCTTCTTTTTGACAAGTTACTATATACCTCCACAAGTAATGGTTGACATTGAATACCGTAAAAGTGAATCATATTGACCCATTAACTATTTTAAGATTGTATCATTGTTACAAACACACTATTTTATGGGGGGGTGGTTAGTAATCTGTTTGAAATAATTATGGAACTCGATCACATTTGTTGTGCTTAAATTAAGGATAACTTACACTGACCTCCCTTGAGATTCGGGGTTAATACACAAAGCACATTTGACGTTAATCGTCCCATTAACAAAAATGGACTGGCAATCCATGACTAGTTGAATAGTGATGGATGTCATTATGGCCTCTTTTGACAAGTAACTATATAACCCCACAAGAATGTTGCTTGGAATGACCAAAAAGTGAATCATATTGGACCTTAACTATTAATTGTATCATTACAAAATATTTTTGGTATAATCTGTTTGAAATATTGATGGAAATGATCACATGTTGTTGTGCTTAAATTAAAGGTAAAGTACATGACCTCCCTTGAGATTCGGGGTTAATACACAAAGTAGCCATGACATTTGAGAAATTACAATGACTCCCCTGAGATTTGGAACTTGTAATAGATTCTCCTCTTGTACGATATATCACTGACCACCCCTGAGGTTATGGGTTAATACACAAAGCACCCTTGACAAAGTTACTTCTTTTTTTCTTTTTTACAAAGGATGTTGATTTGATATCAGGTGCTTTGTGTATTAACCCGGAATCTCAAGGGTGGTCATGTAAAATGGGAGAATCTGTTACAAGTTTCAAACCTCAGGGGAGGTCACTGTAATTTCTCAAACGTCAGGGGGTACTTTGTGTATTAACCCGAACCTCAGGGGAGGTCAGTGTATTTCACCCTAAATTAAATGCCTTTATGTCTAAAATATTATTATTTTTTGGTAATTCAATCAACATTCGTGTGGAGTATATAACAACTTTATCAAAAAGAATGGCATATATGGTATTCCAACCACTATTCAGCTGACGTCAGCCATGCTTTGAGTATTAACTCGGAACTTTAGAGGTGGTTAGTGTAAAATAGGAAGAATCTGTTACATGTTTCAAACTTCAGGGATGTCACTATCTTCCAAAGTTCAGGGGGGGCTTGTGTATTAACCTGGAACAGCAGGGGTGGACAGGATCAGTGTAATTTCCCCCTTTTAAGTTTTATTACGATGAAATTTGAAATGACTTTGAAAATCTTCTTAAGGATTTATAGCTCTACAAGAACTACATGCTAATTCCTACTCAAATCCCGTTTTACTCTAATTTCCACAAGCATCAGTGTAAATCTCTATTATTTTTAAAACTACCCACTAAATCCACTTATTTGAAATTCACGGATCCAAAGGGAGCTCTAAATGGAATGCGATGGAAAGCAACACGCTATGAAAAATGCAATGACAATACTAAGGCACAATAAACAATCCGGGAATATCTACAAACCACAATATGAGTGATGCTATCAACTTGACATTATTAAACATGTTAATCTACTCCTTGGGGTGATGGAATGCCAATAAAAAGTAACTCAAAAACCCCTGACTAAGAATTGAGCGCGCAGAGTACAAGAAGAAATGGGGTAAATAGTCACAACTCTAACATACCTCCGATGTTATTTGCTAAAGGTGATTCAAAAATTCGAAAAGCGACGAGTTTTTAGGTTGTGAGTGAGGATGGAGGGGAACCAAGTCGAATGGGCTTTAACAGCTCAGTCACAGACAGCATCAGGAATAGTAGAGGTGCACAAGTGGGCCGGATAGTCAACAACGACCCGCGTCGCCGGCCATTATGTAGGGTCCGGATAAGCCCGGAGACGCCCAAGTTACTTATCGGGCCGGGTGGGCAGCCATTCACGAAGCCAGCCGTGCGAGTGACCATTAACCACGCCCGTTCAGCCGTCTTAATAGACGGATATCCAGCTATTAGCTTAGCTCATCGAGCCTTGTTAATCCAAAAAAAAGATACCTCGAAGGATGAACTCAAAACCTCACCCCTTTACGCGCCATGCACCAAACTCTGGATCCACGGTTATCATTGAATTTATTATAATATTTTTTTAGTATTTATAAAACATTTAATTTGGGGGCATAGAACTAAAAAAAATTGTTTTAGCGAGATTTTACTCGCAAGCCTGACGCCTACAACCAAAACACTGGACCAAACAAAAAACAATTCATTCATATATCGAAATGCGTTTTTATTATTCACACTAATTTGGGTGCCTGAACTAAAAAAAGTTGATTTTAGTGAGAGATTCAACGCGAAATATGCCAGTACAAGGACTGATGTTAAATCAAAGCAGAACTATATTATTATATAATTCTACGAAATGGAAACTTCAACCAACGCACGACTTCCGCCACCCTTTCGAACCTTATACTTTCAATAGTAGCGGACGAGGTTAAGCCACTTGGAGTGGTTGAATGTAATATCTACTTTCGTAGGCAAATCACTAGTTTTCATTATGCACTGAACTTTTTAAATATTAGATACAGATTTTTTAAGGTTTTCGAACGGATACTGGAAAAAAAAAATTAAATATTTGACATGGTAAGAAAAACCACACAAGAAATTTCCGATACTCTATCATGAAAGTGATCTCCAAAACCCTCTGGCATCCACTATGGCATCGAAGGCAACTTTTAGTGCAAATAATCAACAAGGAACTAGCGGAGAAGCTCGTTGAGCTCGAAAACCTGGAGTGCCAAATGGTGTGAAAGAGTGGGGATGAGTCAAATCCGAATTCAACACGAGATTAAAAAGATAAGTATGTTTAGTACCTTTCAACAACATGGATTGTTGAACGTTGAAGATACCAAAGACATTAATTAGTGGATTTTTTTGTCTTCACATGTACTTGGTAATAAAAAAATAGAATCATGCAATTAATGATGGTCAATGGGTGCAACCTCGGTGGGATTGTTGTACTAAACTATAGTGATGAAATCTCTTAAGCTTTTCAATTTTTAGCTATTGATTTTTTAATTTTACAATCATGTATTTGAAAATTATTATAATAAATAAATAAAATTAATCTCTTTAAACTTTAGTTTTTTTATTTGTATTCAATTCTATAATTTATGTCAGGAGAAAATAAATATTGGTTTGTAAAATACTAAAATTAATTTGAACTATTATTATTACAAAAATAAAAATATTATCATTAAATGTGATATAAATATGTGGCATGGTCGTTAAAAAAAAAAAAAGTGGGCCGGCAGTCCAGGGATCGGGACATCTTTTTTATTGTAGCACCCGTCCGGATCCTGTCGTGGACAGGCTACTTTTTTCTTTTTGTTGGACTGAAAAGGAAATATGGTTAAGGCTAGCCGAGTTGTATGTAGTGTTCTAGTTCAGCCCGATTTGTTACTGGTAAGCGGTCTGACTCGCTGACCTTTTGTGGCCGGCAAGCTCGCCTGTAGCTGATCGAGATTACAGCCCGAACCGTCCGTTGGGCACCTAATCAGAGAGTAGTCTCTACTTCTCCTTCTCCCTCTCCCCTATCACATCTATACCTTTCCCTATTTATCTATTTATTATATAGTAATGACCGCTGCTGTAACACCGTGATCCGTAAATTTCGTAAATGTATAGATTATGACATGTATGCTACGTAAACAAGTGTAGAGATTAAGAGTCAAAAACAGCCTAAACCTTAATTGGAATAAAATTAAGACTTAATTAATTACTAAGATGTCCTATTTTATTTTAGAATCTAAGGAGCCAAAGTAACTAATTGGGCGTCGTAAGGTTACACAAAGAAGCCAGGGAGTGGGCACATGGGCTAAAAAACCCATGTGTTTCTTCCAACTACACCAACACACCCACACACCAAAAACAAATCACTTAGAGAGAGAGAGAGGAAAAGGGGGAAAAAAGAGCGAAGATGAGAAGAAGGAAGGCGAGAAAGAAGACGAGAGAGGAGAAAAAGGGGACAAAAGAGAGTGAGAGAACTCAAAAAAACCAAGCATTGAAGGACTTCATCAAGCTCCACAAAAGAGGTAAAAAATTCATCATAGGTATGTATGTGTACATGTGTATGTATAATTTAAGGATCTTTGGAGTTTTACCTTAAATACCTTGAGGGAGTCTTAGAGTAGTGTGAGGGGACTCATGAGTCCAAATTGATCAATCCATAGAGTTGAAGTCTCCCACCTGAAAAGAAATTGAAGGTGGGATTAGGCAAATCCCCAATTTCATGAGTTTAAGTTTTTGAAAGTTAATCTTACATCCTTGGATTCATGGTTATGTCCTCTCTACTTGAGTTATGTATCCCTTTAGTGGGTCTTTGAATCATGAAACTTGATGAAGATGGTTGAAAGTGAGTGAAGAAGCTGAATGAATTCGAACAAGAAATCGTTGGGGGCCGTTCCCAACGCCCCGTGGAAGCGTTCCACCGTAAGGGCCTGTGGTTAAAAAGTTAGTCTCGGTTAAATTTCAACGGGCCACGTTGGAAGCGTTCCACGTCAAGCCATTTCTAACGCCGTTGGAAGCGTTTCAACGCCCCGTTGGAAGGGAGTCCACGCCTGAACCTAATTTGCCTATGATAGGAAAATTTTAACTACAAATTTTGGGGGTTGTCTATATATGGTCCCCCCCTGGATAAAGGAACCTTTAGCATGACTGGTCAACTTAAGGTCTGCCAAATCATGGGGGGAGGTGTGGTATCGTCTTTAGGCGAAGCTTTTATTGAGAAGGGAGATTTAGTCGGATGGAAGTCCACATTAGCTTAAAATCGTTTGATTGAGTTTAGTATCGATCTCTTATATTGCCGGTTAGTACTAATATTAGGAAATGCCGTGTTTGGCGGGAACACTAACCAGGGAATCGAGGTGACTAACACGGATCACACCATGAACCAAAAACCATGTACTTTAAACACAGCTTTCAATAAGTTTGATGCCTATTAATGATTTTTTATTGCTTTCAATGCTCAACGACTATGTTCCAAAAAATGCCTGGTCTTTAGTATAATCTGTTAGTACGGAAGAAATGACAACACATGGATGTTGATGGCAAACGAAAGGATAGTTCAAAGATATGCATGTGGAACTCGGGGTCCTTCCTGTCGGTGGGACTCCTAATATAACTAATGAGTCAATAGAAGGTAAATGAGGGACGGAAATAAACACGCCTACACACGGGATATCTCGGCCAAAAGCAGCCACCCCCGACCTAGAGGCCAGGTAGTCATGTAATTCCCCCCCCCGATTTAAGCGTGGTTACGTTTGTCTGATTATGTTATGTATGTTGATGAAAGATAAACAACCCGTTGGATGCCATGGTATGAAGAATAAGTTACGAACGACTTCAAGAGACTGCGTTATGTTATGCTCACGGTTTTACACATGTATGATGTATGTATATATGAAATGATCCATGTATTTTACGTTCATGCATCTGCTGTTATTCCCCAAGCTTTTCGCTTACGGTTTTCAAAAAACCCTTTTTTAGGAAGCCAAACGTGAAGAAACTATAGGACGAGGTTTGAAGCACAAAATTGCAGTTGTGATAGCCAAAGTTGTAGTAGTTTGTGGGCTCGACTCGATTTATGTCTTGAAGTTATGTCTAATTTCAGTTTAGCCTGGGAGAATGATTGTAAGTCAAAAACTTAGACTAACCAACTCTTATGGTTTTTTCAACGGTATGGACGTGACTTATTTATATTTAGTTATGAAGATTGGAACAAAAAAAAAAATTATTATGGCAATTATTGAATGAGAATGCAAGGTTCAAGGTCATTAGCCTTGGAGGGGCAACGTCGGCCATCACGTGGCCCATGATCTGCATAGGCGGGTTGCGGGGCGTGGGGCGTTACCGGGTTGAGACTCAGCGCACAAGGTAATAGGTTATACGTACCCAGAGCTTATAGGTTTCCACCCTACGATCGAGTCACGCTAGGCTAGGCGTTACGATGGATTGTGATGTACGCTATAGTTATGTATACTAAGCTATACTAGGAGATGTAAATATGGGCTAAAATTATGAGATATGCCTAATGTTTGATTATGTTTGTGAAGTTATGCTGCATAGAGAGGACGGGTTGTAGAAGGGCAGCAGAGCACGAAGATCGAGTTGATCGATAGAGAGGATTTTAGAGGAAATCCTCAATAGGGTCCATGAGGTTCATTAATAACAATAACAGGACAATGCACCGCACAACCGGCAATGCCAATACCAGGAGGCGGAGCGATGCAAATTACCACAATTTTGTAAACAATTCCAGCAAGCTAGGCCTCCAACTTTTTATGGAACTGCCGAATCCCATTGGCTGCAGAGTCTGGCTCTGGGAATCGAGAGGGTGTTCGAAGTTCTGCCAGCCCGAATAGAACAAAAAGTGATTTTTACACGTTCCTTTGAGGAGCCGCTTTGCTTGATTTGGTTGGCAATTGGAAAGAAGCCATTAGAACCATTGTGCTAGCGCCAGATTCCTAGAAGTAGTTGACGAGGAGTATTTCCTAAGATGGACGAGATAAAAAGTTCACGACTTTTTGAATCTGAAACAAGGAAACATGATCGTAGTGGAGTAGTACAAAGTCAAGTTTTGGAGACTATATCACGTAGCCCTCACATAGTGTCAACAGAATATAGTTAAGGACGAGAAGATTCGAAGAGGATTACGGATGGAATATTCAAGAACAAAGTAGCGATATGCGTTTACACACTCAGCAGAAAGTTCTCAGCAGGGCCCTCCTAATGCTGAAAAAGCCTTGAATGACTGTCTCAATTCTGCGAAAATCGAAAGAAGAGGATTGGAGGGAGAAGTATGAACAAAGGACAAAGTTCGAACGATAACGTTAGGATCAGTCAAGTGGGACGTCATCAGCAGCCAAGAAATGTTATCAGTCAAGGAAGTAGAAAGTAGTGGGTGTTCCAAGGGAGTTGCCGACAGCCCGATATGTAAGAAAAAGCACCGGAGGAGGTCGTATGGGAACTAAGAGCATGTTATGGGTGTGGCTAAGAAGGACACAAGGATTAGAGATTTGCCCAACAAGGAATTAGAATTCAAGGAGTTAGGACTTGGCATCTATTCAGTCCAGCAGCCTCCAACTGATGAAAAGGAGCATAATAGCACGACACGGTCGAGCTTTTGCACTTATGCCAGGAAAATACCCTAACTACCACATCAGTTGTGTCAGGTATACTTCCATCTGTGGTCAACCTGCACACGTTTCGTAGGGATTTTTTTCAGGTTCCACGCATCATTTTTATATCAAAGTTTTGAGTTATTATTGCTTACCTCTCCAGTAACTCTGAAAACGAATTATCAGTGTAATTGCCCCCCCCCCCTTACGGGACCAATGTTATGTGATAGTAGTCTACATTCATGTGAGATAGTTTTGTCAATGGATGTACATGTATGTTGATCTTATACCCTTTAGGAGATGCATGTTTTGACGTCATCTAGGGATGATTGGGTTGTTTCCTACCGTGCACTCATCGATTGCAATTGCAAGCTTAAGCGAAGTAGTAGTTTGCATTCGTTTGCTCATTCAAGATAATCTTTGAAGAGTAGGTGTGTCCCTCCTCCCTACCTATTTTCTTAGAAAGCGAGTCGCTAATTCGGAAGGGAAATCAAGATTCTTATGTAGTGTTATCGATTACGCATGTTCCCACCTCGTTAGAAGAGATCCACGTTGCCGGGATTTCTTGATGTTTTCCCAATGAATACATGGTTCTTAGTGGACCGAGAGATGATTGAGGTTCTTATAGATCTGAGCCCGGGGGGGTAGGTATTAGACCATTTCGAAAGGCCCCCTATCGCATGTCGCCTTTAGAGTTATAAAGAATTGAAGGGTAAACTCCAAGATCTATTGGAGAAAGGGAAAATTTATTCGTCCGAGCGTTCACCTTGGGGCGCTCCAGTTATTGTTTACGGAAAGGAAAAGGACTGGAACAATGAGAAACAATGAGATTATGTATTACTTACCGAGACTGAATAAGGTTACAATTAAGAATAAGTACCCTTTGACAGGGTAGATGACTTGTTGATCCGCTTCAAGGTGGCCCAAGTGTTCTCAAAGATTGATTGGATTGAGGGTTTATCACCACTGAAGGTCAGAAAATAGTGCTATAGGCAGACATCTTTCACAACTAGAATATGGGCCATTATGAGTTTCTTTCATGCCATTTGGAGTACTAATGCCGCCAGCCGCAATGCATGGATTGATGAACGGGGTATTCGATCCTTGTTTGAGAGTTTGTTATAATGTTTATTGATGATATCTTGGTTGTGTTGTATTCTAAAAGTTTTGCAGAACATGAGCAACACTGAGATGGTTTTGCAAATCTTGCGGAATAGAAGATTGTATGCAAATTGACAGAAGTGTGAGTTTGGCTATCAAGTGTGACGTTTCTAGGGCACACATCAGGGGGATGGAGTGTCGGGGTGGGTTTGGTTATGTTGGATCCTCATAAAGTCGAAGCCATTGTGAATTAGCCGAGGCCACCGAATATGACAGAAGTTAGGAGTTCATAGGTTTAGCTGGATATACCGGAGATTTGTGAAAGTTTTTCTAAGATTGCAACGCTTTTGACCCAGCTTACGCGGAAGAACGTTCCTTCGAATGGAATGAGAAGCGAGAGAAGAGCTTTCAAAGTATGAAGAAACGATTAGTATTCGCGCGCGATGTTAACTTTGCCCTCGGGACAGATGGTTTTGCAATCTATAGTGACGCTTCGCAGCGAGGAATGGGATGCGTATTGATGACAAACGGAAAAGTGATTGCCTATGCCTCAAGGACAATTGAGACCCCGATGAGAAGAATTTACGACCATGATTTAGAATTAGCCGCCAGTAGGTTTTTGCTTGAAGATTGGCGTCATCATTGACGGAAGTCACATGATGAAGTTTCACTGACAACAAGGCTAAGTACCTGTTTACTCAAAAGAGAACGATATGAGACAACGTAGCATGGTTTGAGTTGTAAAAGACTACGACATTCTTATTCTAGTATTTCTACTGGGAAAAGCTACTGTTGTGCTGCGCTTTAAGCCCGAAAAAAATTGACAGTCAATCTAGCATGCCTAGTTACGTCGCAAACACCCTTGTTCGTTGAGCTAGAGAGAGCAAAGATCGACAGTAGTTCACCCGACACCAATACGTGTCTTACACCATGATCGCTCAACGCTTGATGGAAATTGTAAAGCACCCGGCAACCAGAAGATCCGGACTTGTGGAAAGTTTTAAGATGATTGTTATGTGAATCCAAAACACCAGGTTTTACATTACAAGATAGAGCAGTGAGGTTAAAGCCGCTATGAGGTTCCAAACATACCAGAAGTAAAAGATCGGAGTTTGGAGTGCAAGCAGTAATACCAAGTTACAATACATCCGGGGAGGCACGAAGATGTATAGAGAATATGAAGGAAATATTGGTGGCCATAGAATGAAAAATAGAAATAGCAAAATTTTGTGGTCACATGTTGTACATGTCAACAAGTAAGGCAGAACATCAAAGGCCAGGTAGGAATTATTGCAATCGTACCCAACCGAAATGGAAATGCGGAGAACATCACGATGGGGATTTTGTAGGTGGTTACCGACCTCCCAAGAGGTTGTAATGCCATTTGGGGTTATTTGTAAAAACTGCCTCACTAGTCGCACATTTTTGCCAGCGCAAGGAACACATATTCATTGCGAAGTACGGAACTTTACTAAACGAGATTATTCCACTTCAAACGGAATGCCAGTTTAAATCTTTCGGATCAAAGATCGAGGGGATTTACGTCTATAGTTCTGGACAAAGCTTGCAACGAGTACTAAGCACTGAAGACTGAAGTTTTAGCACCGCTTTTTTCCCGTCCAACAGACGGAACGGGGGGGACAATCGGAAAAGGCAACTATTTCCATGACTTAGAAGGACAAATGCTACGGCTATGTGTACCGATTTCCACGAAAATTGAAAATGCCTTACTGCTTGTAGAATTTGCTACAACAACAGTTCCACACGAGACATTGGAATAGCACCGTACAAAGAACTCTATGGAGGAAATGTAGGTCGCCTGTTTGTGGAGGAAGTTGGAGAATGACAAATGTTAGGACCAAGATTGTTTCAAACTGACGACTGATAAGATCAAGGTATTCAACAGAGACTCAAACTGCATAGAGTCCGCACAAGAGTTATGGCAGAATGCTCCCCGGGAGACGAGACTTAGATTTGAAGAAGGGGACAACGTTGTTTTTGAAAGTATCTCCTTCCAAGGGGATAAAATCGTTTTAGTAAGAAGGGGGGGAAAGTTGAAAAAGCCGAGGTATTAGGGGCCATTCGAAGTTCTTCCCGACGAATTGGCACCGTTGCGTATCGTATTGCTCTTCCACAGAGTTATCGCACGTGGCCATGATGTTTTTCAACGTATCGAAATGCTACGGAAATATATACATTGCCCCACTCATGTGATGTCAAACCATTATCCTTTGGACATGAGGAAGATTTAAGTTTATGTCGAAACGCGATGAGATCGGGTTGATCGTCTGACCAAGTGCTTAGAAACAAAGTTATTCCGTTAGTGCGAGTTATATGGCCAGAATCACTCATGGGAAGAATCAACCGTGGGAGCGCGAAGATGAAGTTAAGAGAACAGTATCCATTTTATTGAATGAAACGTTCATATGAATTGAGGGTACGTTTAGTTTATGTTTGTATTATCAGTATTCCTTTGTATTCAGGTACCATTATGTAGTTCTTTTATCCAAAGCATCTCGGAAGGCCGGTTTGTTTCGGATATATTCATAAACCGGGTTGCGTGTTGTAGGCTGCCCAACTGAGAGGGCAGTGGAGGCGTCGCCAACGGGTTAAACCCCATTAGTACATTATCTATCACAAATTAGAACATGCGTTAGCGAAGAGTTTTATCAGAGTTGCGTCATGGAAGCAGTTTGATGTTAGCCAAGGTTGGAGGACAAACTTTTATAAAGGGAGGGGGAGAATGTAAATACCTTAAATCAGTAAATTTGTAAATCGGTATAGATTATGACGGGTGTATGCTAATTAAACCAAAGGGTGTTCGAGATTTAGAGTCAAAAAGGACTAAAACCTAAGTTAGAATAAATTAGGACTTTTAAGTTAATAATATAGATGTCACCCTTATTTTAGTTTAGGAATCCAAGGAGTCAAAGGTGATCAATTGGGAGCAAGGTTACACCCAAGAGCCATGAGGGTGGGGCACATGGGATAAATCCCATGTGTTTGCACTTTCAACTACACCAAACACACCCACACCACACCACAACAAATCACGTAGAGAGAGAGAAAGACGAGAGATGAGAAGAAAAGGAAGGGGAGACCCAAATACAGGGAGAGAGGATAAAAAGAGGGAAGAGAGAGTTGAGAACCAAAACCTAAGCCATTGAAGACTTCATTCAAGCTTTCCAAAGAGGTAAGAAAAATTAATATATGTGTATGTATGTGTATATGTGTATGTATAATTAAAGGGATGTTTTGGAGTGTTACCTTAAAATACTATGAGGGAGTTTAGATTGTGTTAGGGGGACTCATTTGAGTCCCAGGTGATCAATACATAGAGCATTGAAGCTCCAAATGAAAAGAAATTGAAGGTGGGATTAGAAAATCCCCAAAATTTTCAGAGGTTAGGGTTTTGAAAGGTAAAATATTGATCATTTGGATTCATGGGTTATTTTCCTATCTACTGATTATTTATCCCTTAGTGGGTATTTGGAATCATAAAAACCTTGATGAAGATTGGTGTTGAAAGGGAGTTGAAAGTGGAGTGAAGAAGATTGAAATTCGACCAAAGGGAAATGGGGTCTGCCGTCCAACGCCCCGTTGGAAGCGTTCTAACACTAGGCCTGTGGTAAAAAAGTTAGTCTCGGTAAAATTCCAACGCCCCGTTGGCAGCCGTTCAAAGCCCCCGTTGGCAGGAAGTTCAACGCCTGAACCTAATTTGCATATGCTAAGGAAATTTTAACTAGGAAATTTTTGGGTTGTCGTAGATGTCCCACCTGAGAAAAATGTGACATTAGCCAGAATGGTCAAACTTAGGGTCATCGGGGGGCCCCCCCCCCCCCCCCCCCCCCCGACCAAATCATGGGGGGGGATCGTTCTTAGGGCGAAAAGTTCTTGGGAGGAAGGGAACTTTTAGTCGGATGGAAAGTCCCCATTAGATTTAAAGTCCCGTTTGAGTTAATTAATCGATTCTTATATTGGGTTACGACCTATATGTAGGAAACGCCGTGTTTGACACTAACCAAGGGAATCGAGTGAGTTAAACCGATCCAAAACAAAACCATGTACTTTCAAAAAATTGCTTCCAATAAGTATTATTGTTATATTCAACTTGTTTTTCTGCTTTCAATGCATCAACGAATATGTTCTCAATAAAAATGCCATGTCTCAATTGTTATATTCGGTATACGTAAGAAATGAAACCCATGGAGTTTGATTTCAAACAAAACGGATTATGTTAAAGTATATGCAGTGACAATAGGGGTCCCCCTGTGTGGTGGGACCCCCCTTAATCTAACCGTAATGGTCCTAGAAAGGTAAATGAGGGACGGAATAAATTCATTTACAAGGGATATCCGGGCAAAAGAGTCCACCTGACTATATGGTCCTATGTTATGTCATGTAATCCGAGTTGTTACGTTTCATGATATGTTGTATGTATGTTTATGAAAGAAACAAGTGATGCCATGGTGATGCAAGAATAAGTTACGAACGACTGTTTGAAGAATGTTATATTATGCTCACTTGTTTTCACATGTATGATGTATGTATAATATGAAATGATCCATGGTATTTTAAGTTCATTTACATCTGCGTTATTCACCAAGCTTTTAGCTTACGTTTTTCAAAAAACCCTTTCAGGAAGCCCAAAGTGAAGAACCATAGGACGAGGTTGAAGCCACAAATTGTAAGGTTTTGATAGCCCAAGGGGCCTTGTATGTATTTGTGGGCTAGACAGATTTATGTTCTTAAGTTATGTATAATTTAGTTTAGCCTGGGAATTATGTAAAGTCAAAAACTTAACAAGCTCTGTATGTACGGTATGGTACGTGACATTTATTTATATTTTTTAGTTTATGACGGCCTTCCGGCAAAAAAAGAAAAATATTTATGGAATTTTGAATGAGAATGCATAGGTTCAAGGGAGTTGGCCTTGGTGGGCAACCGTCGGCCATACGCCCCCACGATACGCATAGGCCGGTTGCGGGCGTGACAGAGAGTCCATGGACACGACGTTAAAGAAAAAAAAAGACCAATCTTTTAAGACGAACTCCGTTAGAGTTTTAAACCTAAAAAATAGATAAGATATTAAATGTCAAAATCATAACTACATTGCAATGCATATACAAAGAGATTATATTACTACAAAATAAGAAATAATTAGAAAGTATAAGAATTTGGAATCAAGATGCTAGTTGGGACAAAAATCGAGATAATGTAGATCATTTGGAAGAGCTCGTGCGCGGGTGCCACGTGACATTAAAACATGGGTAACTTATACAAATCAAATAACAAAGGTCTAGTGTATTTTTACACAATCACTTTATATCACGTGCCTATTTTATATGAAAATGTATAAACAAGCAAATTTTTCCGTTCAAAGCAAGTATTTATTTTTTTGTGAAAAAATTGACAGAGTTCTCCTAAAAATTGAACTATATAAAATCACCAAAATTAAACCTATTAATCTCAATTAGACCGCAGAATATTGGCTACTCATCGAAAATGGGAGCGTAGGAGAAGGGCCATCTTATTGCTCGCTTTCCCAGTGGAGCTCGTCTTCTTTAACTGTACTCCAGTGTCGGAATAGTTTGGGTTCTGAGATTTCGAATCTACAATGATGGGGGGACTACCGTGCATGAGAGAGGTAAACAAACACAAATGAGGGGAAAAAAATTAAGATTAAAATGGATGAAGGAAAAAAAATTCAAGATTTTTTGTCTTCACGAATTAAAATCAAATCAAATCATATAAACAACTAAGAATCCAAAATGGGTGAGGGAAAAAATCTAAGCAAAAGCTTTGACCTTTGAAGCCTTGAGGCATAGCTTTAGGTTAATTTTCTCTAGTTGCTCCATTTCTCCTCATTTTGTCTTCCTCTGATTTCATTTTCACATGAACAAATGACCACCCAAATCACCAAAATAAGTAGCCAAAATTAAAAAGTCAGCACTAGATCTGCCGTAAAAAATAAAATAATAAATAAAATAAATCAAAAAAATCCAACATGAAGAGTGGTGGTGGAGCCATGCTGGTTTGGTGATGCTGGTTCTAACGCGTGAAAATTTGCCTGTGCCCAACAATCGATCCAGTACTCACATGCCTTAAACAAATAAACCACAACAAAAGAAAAAATGAGAAGAGAAGGGACCCGACCCAAAAAACCCCCCAATCCCCCCGTCTTCTCCCTGTCGTGTGGCCCGCCAATGTGAGTTTCGACCCAACTTGAAAAAAAATAAAAACCTAAAATCCTAACCCCAAAAATATTAACCCAACCCAAATTACAAAAACCCTAACCCAACACTGGGGGCGGGAGAGAGCGAAAGAGAGAAGCATCGGTAGGCTGACAACGGGGTGGCAGTGAGGAGGGGAGACTGTGGCGTGGCATGATTGGTATGGTGGTTGGTTGTAGTAATATTAAATGTGGTGGGGTAGAGGACAGAGGCCGAGGGATAGTAGTGGGGAGCAGAGAATAATGAAGAGAGAAAAGAGTAAAAGAAAGAGAGGCGATACTATGGTGGAAGGGTTCAGTGGTGGCAAAGTGCCAGTCGGTGGTGGTGTTGGTAATTGTGGGGTTAGGTTAGTATTGGTATTGGTGACTGCAGAAAGAGGGAGAAGCATGGGAGAAAGAGGGGGAAAATTGTGTTTAGGTTTTGTTTTGTGGGTCTCACTAAAAAAATAATTAATGGTAAAAAAATATTCCCAACTTTAGAGATTTTTTGGCCATTGAATCACAAACTTATGTGGCCCCACACCTTTGAGAAGAAGAAAATGATATTTTTTGGAAAAAAAAATAGGTTCAAGCGGATGAACTCAAATGGTTCCAACCGTAGTAGTGGGAGTAATTTGAAGATTCAAAAAATAGTGTCTTATATATAGATATAGATAGATATATATATATAGATATTAAAATATAAAATGGCATTTGGTTGGCTGCAATGGGCAAAGCGAGCGAGGGCGACTCTTACCAAACGATATTCTCTATCCAAAGAATACATACTCAGCATCAACTATGAGTTAGTACACCTACCTCGGTGCCCCCCACTTTACCCCAAACGCTATGTCTATGTGGGTAATGTATTCCCTTCGACTCCCTTCGGAAAAGCCTAACAATAGTAAACTGTTATCACCGATAACAAACTAATTTCAAAAAGAATGCAACAATTCTATAAATATAATCTGATCCGATAATTAGACTATCATTAAAATGATTCCATTCACCAACATGTTAAAATTTCATGCGATCAAACAATTTTTACCGTGATTCTCACCCCAAGGATTCATGATCGACCCACTCAAGACTTATGTTACTACGTCCATTCTACCAGCATGCCAAATTAGCCCCCACAACAAGTCCAACTCACTTCAGTCGGTAAACATAGCATTGATGGTTTTCCCCTCTCAACAACTATGAATTGAGACAAGTAAATTTAATTGTGTAAATGGGAAGTTACAAGATGGTACCACGGATACTTCTAGATGGGGGCAGTTATTGAAGCACGCAGAAACGCAAAATCATGGTTGTTTTCTTTTTTTTCTTTGGACCACAAATACACCAAATAACTATCTACTAACACACCATCCCATAACCAATTCATCACACAATCCCTCGAATATACCCCACGTACGTAGAGATAACATAATATATTTTACATACTTTTAATCCCCAAACATACAAGTTCATATCAACACAAAAATAGCTATTGAAATCAAAAAATCAAAGCTTAACTTCAAATTAAAGCATTATCATCAGAACTTTTAATCTTCCAATCTGAAATCAATCTGTCTTGTGAGTTCTTCTCAATTTTCTCATCCATCTCCGGGTTTTATTTCGTAAGCTATTATATATATAATATAGGAAAATTGAATTTCTGCACTCTTACTTTTATAAAATTTGGAGTATAGAAATCAAATGTTGGAGTGCAGAAAAGACCTAATTCCTATATCTTATATCTGATAAACAACATATGATAAGTAACAGGAAAGGGCGCGGGTGGCTACTTGACCCAGCCAAAAAAATGTCCAAAATTACACTTTTTCTCCCCCCCCCCATAGTTAAATAAATAACTCTCGAACTCTTTGCCATCTAAAGTACATTGAACCCTTCCCAAAAATATTTTTTATTTTTTGTCAATGAAAAAATAAAGCACGGGTTTCACATTTTGTTTTCCAACTGGCGACCTTACTTTGACTCTCCATATTTCAACCCAATGGAACCACCGCCATTCTCTTTTCACTATTATTTTTGTACAATTTTTTTATTTATAAATCTAATTTTTAGAAAAATGGTATTTATTAAAAAGATAGTAATAAAATTTTAAAATGAGTTCCAAAGTATTAGTAGTAAATAAGAAAATGATTTTCGCACTCCACAATTGCATTTCTGCACTCAAAATAGGAGTTGCAGAGAATCAATACCATATTGGGGATGTTGATTTCTGACTCCTATTTAGGAGTGCAGAAATCAAATGGTGGAGGTTAGAAAATAACTTTCCTAAATATATTCAAGAAAGATTTTAAAATATGTTATTTAAATTTTTGGATATGAAAAAAGAAAATTGATTGACTTATGTTGAAAATAGAATAAAACCAGAGATTTTTGGTTGGAGTGGCCTACGAAAATAGTGATCCTAAAACATATTTTTTTAATTAATAAATAATAGTGTTTTGTTTTTTTTGGGTTCCTATTTGGAGACTTGGGTTGGAGATTGCATTAACCCAACAACCACCTTCAAAATCCGACCCTTACAACCCAGTTTCCTCACCAAAACACTCCAGATCTGGACCAACAAGAGGCCACTTCACCCTCAACCGCACCTAACCGGACCCAAACTATTCACACACCAGAAGTGAATACCCAAACCAAACCTATTTGGGTTGGTAATTACTCCCAATCGGCGGTATCCCACTATCACAACCTCACATACCGATTCACAACCTCTTCTCTCAGAAACAAACCCGAACCTGACCTACCGGATCGTCCGACAGAATCGCCAAAGCAAACGGACTTTCAACAGCGACCGGAGAGAGGAGACCTCTCTCTCTCTCTCTTCTCCTCTCTTTGTGGAAATTCTCAAGTTCATTTTTGTTAAAATCTGTTGTAACACAAATTTCTGTCTAAATAATTAGACAGAAATCGTAGTTAGCAAATTAAGTTTTTATTGCTTTTTGAATAAGCGAATTTCACAATTCTTTTGAAAACAATTCGAAAACAAAAAAGTAATCCTCTGATTCTTCTCTTCTAGAACGTTGATCGAGGGCTGAAGCTTGATCCCGAAATTACACGGCGTGTTCTTTCCGATTGTGCAAAAAAGATGAATGTGAAAGGAGAAAGTTCTTTAGAGTTGATGCTTGAGTTGAGCTCTCTCTTAATCTTGTTTTCGGTGTCTTTTCTTTTGAAGGGTCACCCCCCCCTAGTTATAGTGGAGGGCGGTGCAATTCTGATAAGCTTGAAATTTCTGATGATAATTATCTCGTATTTAATTTTAAGAGATAATAATTAAAGAGATAACAATTAATAATAATTATCTCTTTTTAATTTGAAGAGATATAATCAAATTTAAAGATAATTATCTCTTATTTAATTTGAAGAGAATAATTATCAATTTAAAAAAAAGATAATTATATCTTATTTAATTTGGACAAGTGGCACATTTTGATTGGCTTAAAACTTGTTATTTGACGATTGTGTCATCTGACTCTGTGGCGGTTATTTTAAATTTTCTTTTATTGATTTTAAAAGATAATATTAAGAGATAATAATTAATGTAATTATCTCTTATTTATGTGAAGAGGTAATAATCAATACTAAATTATCTCTTATTTATTGGACAAGTGGCACATTTTGATTGGCACTTAAAACTTGTCATTTGAAACTGTGTCATATGACATCTGGACGATATTGTATTCGCTCCATCTTGCAGGGACTTGACACATGGGGTGCAATATTTGATTAGTCAAAATTGTGACCCACTTAATAAGACACTTGTCAATTTTTGATTGGCTAATTTGAGGTCTACAAAAGGCACCCTCGAGATTGTTCACGTACATGCTTCAGCAGTGGTAAAAGTGAGCGGGTCTCAAAAATTTGGATCAAATTTATGCAGTGATTTTTTTTTTTATGTATTTTTTATCGACTTTGATCTAAAATTTGATGAAGCTTTTCCTTGAGTTGGAATTTTGGATCTCCAAATTTAATAGGGAATAAGTATGTTTCATTAATTCCTAATTATAAAGAATTGACTTTGATTTTGCAATTCTTAACATTTAATAAAGATTTTTTTTTAAAAAGACTTGGAACTTGAATTAACAATCTGAGTAAGAATTGAACTATTAAATTTGAGTAAGAATTGAACTCTTAAATTTGATTTGAGTAAGAAGGAACTCATAAGAATAATATAATTCCTAATTTATTAAGGAAGTGATTTTGGTAGGAATTGAACTCTTTCTTCTCTATAAAAGAATAGACCACTTTGATTTTCCATAGTTAAAATTCTACCTTTTTTTTCATAGTTCTAAAGTATTTAAAACTATTTTTTCATAGAAAATCACTGCTCGAAATAATCAAGGTTATTGCAGTATACTTTTTATTTATTCAACATGCGATAAGCTGCATCGTAAGTTATGAGAATAACTCTTTCATACAAACTCCGACTTAAAGATGATGTCAAGATGCTTATGGAAACACTAAGAAAAAGAATCTATAACTTTCAGTTTTGAGTGTTGATAGATACTGAATGCATCAAGGTAAAAATCGACCTTAAAATTGCGGCACGTAAAATGATTTATTTGTTTATTTATTCAGCATCAGCAAGCTGCGTGGTTAATATGGACATAACTCTCCATTCGATCTCCGATTGAGATGATTCAAGATGCTATTGGAATTCCAAAGAAACGTATCTACAAACTTTCTGTTTTTAAGTTTTGATAGATAATGAATGTATCAAGGTGAAAATAGATCTTAAAGTGCTGCACGTAAACCAATTTGTTTATTATTTAGCCATCCAGCAAGCTGCGTGTTGTATCTGCGAACATTTAACTCTCTCATCCAATCTTGAATTGGTGAGATTGCATTAAAGATGATATGGACGCAAGAAAAGGATTCTACAACTTTCATGGTTTTTGCGTGTTGATCGATACTGAATGTATCAAGGGTAAAAAAATTAAGTTTAAAGTTTCTGCCATGATACAGATTTTTTCAGCATTGTGACAATTCCTCATTAAAATAAGAAATTGCACTTGATTTTACAACTACCAACCCTTTAATAAGGAATGGCTTAATTTTGAAATTCTAAATGTAAATAAGATTATTATTTTGATATTAAATAGGGAATTGGATTGGTTTACAACTCCAAATTAATTAAGATTTTTTTTATTTTGTATAAATAAGGAGTTGGCTTAATTTTACAATTCTCAATTTAATAAAACTTTTGTATTAAATAAGGATTGCTTGATTTGCAACTTCCAACTTAATAAGAAATTTTATTTTGTTTATTTAAATAGAAATTTGGTATTTTGCAAATCCAAATTTAATATCATTTTTTTTTAATTAAATAAGGATTGACTTGATTGCAATTCCAAAATTAATAAGATTTTTTTAATTAAATAAGGAATTGACTAATTTTGTAATTTCAAATTTAATAAGTTTTTTTTTTTTGTATTAATAAGGAAGTGGATGAGTTACAACTCAATTTTAATAAGGGATTTTTTTTTTGTATTAAATAGAATTGGCTTAATTTGCAATTCAAATTTACTAAGACTTTTATTATTATTAAATAAGGGTAATTGACTTGACTTGATTTTGCAACTCCAATTTAATAAGTTTTTTTTTGGTTATTAAGTCGGAATTACTTGATTTACAACTCCAATTTAAAAGATTTTTTTTTTGCCTTTTTTGGGGAAACTCCAAATACCTGAACAGAAAGAGTATTTATCCTTGAAGTATCCACTTGTGAAATGCAAATATTACGCCATTCTTATTTATTATTTGCGAGAAACAACTGGTACAATTGGTGGTAATTCAAGACAATTTTGTTTTCAATACGGACAATACTTATTTATTTTATCTGGCAAGCAGCAAGACTTATTTATTCCTCTGGAAAAAGAGCGAACAAGCGCAAGACTTATTTATTCCTCTGAAGAAGGCGAAGCAAGCGGACAAGGAATTATTTATGTTCCTCTAAGAAGGCGAGCAATCGACAAGACTTATTATTCCTTGAAGAAGGCGAGGGAGGCAGCGGCACGGACTTATGATTTTCTATGAAGAAGGCGAGCAAGCGGAAAGACTATTTATTTCCTTGAAGAAGGCGAGCAAGCAGCAAAGACTTATTTATGTCCTTTGAGAAGCGAGCAAAACAGCAAGACTATTTATTTTGAAGAAGGGAGCAAACAACAAGATTATTATTTGCTATGAGAAGGCGGTAAGCGGAAGACTTATTTCTTCTCTTGAAGAAGGCGAGTAAGAGTAACACGCAAGACTTATTTATTTCCTCTGAAGAAGGCGAGTAAGCAGCAGGACTATTTATTTCCTTGAAGAAGGCGGAGCACGCGGACAAAGACTATTTATTTCCTCTAAAGGGGAAAGCCAGCTTGAGGAGAATGGCACGAAGCATTATTCACAAACCCATTTTGATCAAGCTCATTTCGATACATGGCCAAACCTAGGGGCTTCCTACCCTATTCCAATTGGACCACTGGGCAGCTACTAGGGACGACAATTATGAAGTATTCTTGGAGAAGGGCAAGCTCCCCGAGAAAATGGCACAAGTGTACCTATTCCAAAACCATTGATCGACTCATTTGTGATACATGGCCAAAAACCTAGTGGCTTTCCACTATTCCAATGGACACTGGCAGCCACTAGGGACGCAATTTTGACGTATTCTTGGAGAAGGCAAAAGCTCGAGAAGATGGCACAAGCTACCTATTCACAAACCATTGATCGGCTCATTTGTCGTACATGGCAAAAACCTAGTGGGCTTTTTCACCCTATCCAATTGGGACACTGGCAGCAGGCACTGGATGACAATCTGAAGTATCCTCGGAGGACTTGGAAAAGTTCTAGATAACGAGTCTATTCATGACGCGGCAGGAAATGGACTGGAGAAGATGAAGTAATTGACTCTTTTTTAAAGAAAATTAATGACCTTGAAAACCAAAGTTTCAAGTAAGTTCAATTTTGAAAGATTTTTTTTTAAGAAAAATGACTGAACTTGAAATCAAGTTTCAAGGTTGCCTACGTACCAAAAGGCTATTCAAGCCAAAAAGCGTTTATTCGTTCAATTTTGAAATTTTTTTTAATAGAAAATTAGACTGAAATGAATCAAGTTTTCAATTGCTACGATAACCAAAAGGATCAACCACGTGCAGTTCCATTTGAAGAATTCTTTTTTAGAAAAATATTGACTGAACTTGACTCAAGTTTTAAGTTGGCCTACGTACCCAAATGGGCTCAAGCCAGCGTAGTTCAATTTAAAAACTTTTTTTATTTACCAGTTCACAGTTAGGCTCGTGGGCCAGGAGCTCTTCATGAGTATCGGGGTAATATCTCTTTAAAAATTTGCCGGTAATAGGGCCAATTCTTAAGCCTCTTCAGCAACAAGTTTTGAAGCCACCTGTTGGAATAAACTTCTTGTATTACATATGGGCCATCCCACTGGAAAGTAAATTTATTTCCCGTTCCGATTGTGTAGTGATGATGGTCTTCTCACGCAAGTATCAAGTCTCCATTTTGAAATGACGAGGGCGAACTTTTTTTTTATTGAAGGCTCTAAGAAGGCGAGGCTTGATAGCATTAGACGTTGTTGTGCTTCAAGTTGATTTTCATCAAGTGCTCAATATCAAGACGTTAGACGAGCATTTTCTTCTTGAGTGAGATCTTCTTGAATGGCAATTATTAATGATGGAATTTGACGCTCAAGCGGCAAAAAAGATTCCACCCCGTTAAACCAGCGAATATTGGGAGTAGATTGGGTTGATATTCGATGAGTTGTGATACACCCAAAAGTTCCCAATTCTCCGTGCAATCACTTTTTTGGACTTGGCTTACCACCTTCTTAACAGATTTCTCAAGGTTTTTGTTGAATGCTTCGGCGAGACTATTTGCTGGGCATTGTACATGGGAAGGAATTATGTTGCTTAAAACCAAATTTTCACAACATTTATTCATCGGCTATTATAAAATGGCTTCCCATTGTCAGTGATGAGGCGTGGCACCCACCGATCTAAACGATAATGTTTGTACGAATGAACTCAACAACAGTTTCTTTCTTTACTTCCCTTAGTGGCACAGCTGCAGCCCATTGGAGAAGTAGTAATCAGTTGTAGCAAAATATAAAGATGGACCTGCAGAAATTAGGCAAGGCCTAAACATCTAGCCCCCTGCATCAAAAATGGCCAAGAGGCCCGGCAACAGTTGGATGGAGTGGCTCTGGCGTTTTTTGATGTATGAAATTTGCATGAAACTGACACCGCTTGAAACCCTCTTGGCGAACTCAAGCAGTTCTTTTACCATGGTTGGCCCAGTAAAGTAATAGCCTATTCTCTTGCTTCGAAAGTAAAAGTTTAGGGCCTGACTAGTGAGCACCACATATTACAGAGTGGGAGCGTCTTCTAGGCTTGTATTGCGCATTTCTCCCAAGGCAACGAAGAAAGAAGATAGTCCCTCAAAGGAACGGCGATTAAAAGTGTACTATTTTGTAGTAAAATGAAACGTGGAGGCATGTGACTTACGTCAGTTCTTCTATGCGGATTCTAGGGCAACTTCCCAGGTGTGATAATCAATGAGTGATTGTCGCCAATTTTCTTTATCGATTTCAAATACCGAAATGGCATTAGCCTCAATTTCGTCATTATATTCATCATAACAGTGTGGAGGAAATTACCCATCTCTGACAGATTGAAATACGAGCCCTTTAGTTGGGTAGCGCAAGGAGCGAAGATCTGCGTTTTGCCAGTGTCTGCTGTTTTCTTGTTCTAGGCACATGCTCTAAAGTGACGCCACCAAGCCATCCAATCATTGGTGGCATAATATAGTATGGCACAAGTTCAGGTTTCTCACTTCTGAAATGTTAAGAAGTTGATTAATAAAACTTAGAGTCCCCTCATATTCAAGCCGCAGTTGATTCATGTCAACAGCCCTTTCCATTCAGAAAGTATGAGAGCTTGATATTCAGTTTCATATTTGAGCATAATTGTGTTAAAGTGAAGGCGTAAGGTTTAGCACGTCTCCTTCTGGGGTGAGGAAAAACTACACCAGCCCCAGCACCCTCACGATTGAGAAGACCATCAAAGTACATCTTCCATGTAGTGCACTTGAATAAAAGGATGTCTTCATCTGGTAATTCTTAAGACAATTCCCAATCAGCAGGTATGGGATATCAGCCACGAAAGAAATTCAGCTAAGGCTTGTCCTTTGATAGCCTTTGGGCACATAGAGATCTCAAAAAATCTGAAGAAGAAGAGACCATTTGCTAATTGATCCACAAGACTGGGTTTTGTAATGAGTACTTGACAGGGTTAGCTTTAGAATCAGATGAAATGAACCGTGTGTGTTGCTTGAAAGTAGTGGCGCAATCTTTTTGAACAGGGCAAAGACAGAGCTAAGACATTTTTCAATTGTGAATAATTTAGCTCGCCCATGAGTAATCATCTCTCAAATAGTAAAGAGCATTTTCTCTTCCTTCGTCTCTCTGAGGCAAGAAGAGCCCTACTGAACGCTCTTGAGCGGCGATATACAAAATATATGGTCCGTCCGGAATAGAGCAACCAACACTGGAGGTTTCATTTAAATAAGCCTTGATACTCTTAAGGCATTATGCAGGGCTTAATCCCATTCAAAGGAATTCCCTTTTCATGAGGCGGACGGATGGTTGAAAACGACTAGCAAAATTTGAATGAACTGACGCTAGATAAAGCCAACCGTCCTTTTCAAACTTTTGAGTTCGTGGATTTATTTCCAGAGATTCAGGCATCTTCAAATAGCTTAAATCTTCGATTGCTCAATCTATATACACGACGTCGTACACTGAACCCCAAGACTTTTCCAGATGTAACTCCAAAAAAGGCACACTTCAAAGGGTTTCTTGCGTTGGTATCGTCAAACTATCAAACAAGTCTTCAAATCTTCAAGATGATTATTTCATCTCTCGTTTTCATAACTGATTGTCAACATAAAATTCAACGTTTTTGTGAAGCATGTCATCGAAAATCTTTGCCATTGCTCTTTGATAGTAGCTCCGGCATTCTTTAACCCAAAAGGCATGACTTAAACAATAGATTCCTTTTGGCGTACGAAATGGCCGTCAACTCTCGGTCTCGTGGAAGCATCCGATTGATGGTAGCCAGATGAACCATCATAAAAAGATAATGCCTCATGTCCAGCTAAGTTGGTCTTCATGAGCTAGTATATGCAATGAAAAGTATCTTTTGGACAAGATTTTAAGGTCTTGAAAGTCAACACAAATTCGCATTTGTCCATTTTCTCTTAACAAGGAAAATTACATTGAAATCCATATTGGGTAATTGCTTCTCAAAAAATATCTTCAAAGGCCGGGACATGATTAATTCGGGGAGAGTTTTGAGTAACTACACTGTTTTTTTAAAGTTTTTTTTTCCCTCATCTTCAATACTTTATCAGTAGTCACTCCCTAGTAGTATGGCGTTCATACGGGGATGGTATGCACTCTTAGTTTTTCATCATCCTCCATAAGGAAGAAATAGAACTTCCATTTTTTCTTTTCTTAGCTTCTTGGGTTTAGATAAGACTTGAACAACCCAACCTCTCGGCACAGGCCTTCGTGAATAGGTGATGGAGGGGACGTGTTTGCTGGCCCTAATCAGCGATCAAAATACTGAGGGTTCTTGACTTTGGCTTATCCAGACGATCAAAAAAACAGAACGTTTAGTTGAAGTGGTGATTGCATTTTCTTCAGCTGTGAATAGGGTGATTGCTGACTTCTTATCACATACGCATAGGAGCGGGTGGGGTCTGTACCAAGCCAATATTGAGAATTTTTGAACAGCATACCCCTTTTACTTGAGTATGTTGAGGTTGAATTCAAAACCATGCATATTTATCTCCAATGACTGCGGATGATGTTTCCTAAAGCAGTTGATCTTGGGGTATAGCCAGCTTTGTGAAGAAGTTTGTAAGGCAATTGGATCAAATCTTTTTTGTTCTTGTTTGCAGGCCATATCACTTGCTCCATTTCAAAACTTGTTGTGGTCGTATGAATTCCCTTCAATGGCGTAGAAAGCTTTGTATTTGGTTAAAGTTGGTGATCGGAAAAAGTAATCCTTTCAAATTTGTTTCCTCAATATTTCTTATTTGGGCATATATCGGGAAGAAAACTGGAGGCGTTTGGAAGTTTTGTCTTCATACTTTATCTTGGTATGATTTTTTCTTATTTTTGTCAATAGAAGTAAAGTTTTCAAGGGTTGAGACTTCATTACCCTTTTGAAACTTGTAGATTGATGGAAGAGACGACTGGTTGCAATTCTTCATTATTGATATTTGCCATATAAAACTTAGCATCAAACAAAAATTATGATTATTTTCAGGGCAAGGTTTGTTATCAGCAACAATTCTTTTTACGACATCGTTACAAACAAATTGAAAGCAGCATTGGAGGAGGGGAGATGGTACAATACACTTTCATGGAGCCAAGGTCGTCCTAGTCAACATGTTGTATGAGTCTTAGCATCAATAAGTGGATTAATGCCACTTGGTCATGTCATCGATAAGTAAGTCAAGACGAAGAACTCATTGTGTTTGTACAATAGCCTTTGTCCTCCTGATTAAACCCTTGTCATCATCAAGAGACTAGGGGGACAAACTCCTCATCCTGGATTTGCCAAGTTTTCATAGCATGAAGAAGACAAAAATGTTGACAAGCTGATCCACCATTCAGAGCATCTATTTGATTCTTGCTCTCGCGTATATGATATCCGGTGTGATGAAGAGAGGACATTGTGTGCGTTGAACCAAGCAACAAATCTTCATCTGAGAAAGAATCTTTGACTTGCAAAAGTAACACAAGTATTTGAAAAGATGTCATCATGCTCAACTAGGATTGTACAGGTTAAAGGGGGGGGGGGAAGGTGAGTCCTCAACCTGCGTAGGGATCTTCCACCTCTACGTCATTACAGCGACCGCCATCAACTTGATATATTGACTTGGAAAGAACATCCAACAAAAGTAATAGGAGTGCGTCGCTTTTGGATAATAATTCCTTTGGCAATGCAAATGATACCTTTTGGCATTTCTCTTTCTTGTTTGTTGCTTCCTTGTTGGGCTTAGTGACAAAACACAGCTTGATTGCACGTGTTGCGAGAGGGTGGACTTGGTGGGTTTCTTTTTCTTTATGGGTGACAAGGGTCCATCTTTCATCAGCTAAGAAGTCGACCTATACATTATCATCATGCCCCATTTATGGATAGCAGCTTTGCAAGGAGCAAACGATGCAAGGTCAACTAGTTCAATCGATCCAAATTGGTTCTGATCTTGATGATGTGGAATGAGTCTTTTAGGCGTTGAATCTCTTTGATGAAAGGAATATAGGATCAAAGGATCCAAAGACCAAATGGCAATTGGTAGTTAGTAGAGTAGTTGCCACTTCTTTTTCTTTTCCAGCGTTAATATTCCCTTGGCTAGCTAATCCCAAATTCTTTCTTTCAACACGAACCAGCGTTGCGTAGGGTGGATGACCATACATGATACGTGCAATAGGGGATCGTTTACTCCCAGCCTCTTCGGTCGCTTCATCTCCGGGAGCTCAAT
>VIGQ01000584.1:0-27500 GCA_009663005.1 Actinidia chinensis
CACAATTTGTATGAAGAAAAGAAGATATTCAAACTAGTGAGGGTTGAGTTTAATTTGAATTAAATTGAGTATGAGAATTTATTTCAAAATTCTACTCATTTCTATAATAAGTGAACAAAATTAGTTTTGGGTAACCCTTCTTAGTTTTTTTCTACACTCACTTTCTATACAAGTTCAAGGATTTATCTTCATCGAACAAGTTATTGTTGGAAAAAGAACACGAACTTGAATCTAAAACAAAACATTTTTTTCATGTTTGTTCGATTAAATGGGATCAAACAAATTAATAATTAAACCAGATTAATGAACGATACAAAATAAATAATGATGAAAAAGTTGTAAGACAATAATTTTACGTGGTTTAACATTAACTTGTCTGCTTCAACAGAAGCAAAACGCGATTCAAATCTTTCAATATATCAATAAAAATGCGTTACACAGAGTTTTTCTCTCTAAGCATACCAGACCACATATCACACCAAAAATAAATTATTTTTGGTTAACGTAAATATAATAAAATCTCCGGTCACATTTTGGATAGCTAAAAAAAAAATTTTTTTTTTACTAAAATGTCCAAAAGTCGGAAAGAAAAAAAAATGTTCCCAAACGAGGCCTAAGGTGGATATGTGGTCAAAAAAATTTTTTTTTTACAAATTAAAAAAAACATTTCAATCCCACCCATCACTAACGAGATCAATCGTCATCAGGCACACATTTTTTCGAAAATTAACGCCTAATTCAACATACAATTGGAATGAAGCCAAACAAGTGGGACCCGTCTCGGTCAAGTTCCGCCATCACATCCGACGACGGGTGCGGCTGTTTTTTTCACGCTGATTTTGTCTTGCTACCAAAACTCATTTTAAAGAACGAGTCCTAACCTTAGGATTAATATGAGCCCCCCTTTAGTGACTTAGACCACCCAACATATATTGGGCATAGAGGTGCCAACGGGTCGTGCCATACCGACCTGATCCATTTATTGTCGTGTTTATCATATTTCGTATTGTACTGTGTCTATTTTTAATTGTGTTGTGCGCATTTGATAAAAACCTAGCTTGACCTATTCGTGCCTTGTATCGTGTCTTTTGTCATGATTTTTTACTTTATAACGAGTTTAATGAGTTAAAAATTTAAAATTATTTAAAATTTGCTCACATAAACGTGATATACCTTGTCATGTCCCATGTCGTGCCGTATCCTGAAAACAGTGGCACAGCCATACCCATCACCATATCTGTGCCATATCGGAGATTAACGAATCGTGTCCGTACTTGCCTGCCCATTTAACACCTCTAATTGAGTGGAATTCAACGAACTCTGCCTTTTGGAAGTCTCGTGTTTTTGTTTGGATAGGAATTTTGTTATCATATTCACACTATTTCGTTATTTCGTATGAATTTTCTCAAGTTGTAACAAGTAGCTATCAAACACATATTTGATATCAACGCATTTCAATCTGCGTAAACTCATGTTTCTGCCAAGATGAATAAACCACTCTTAACGGTCACAATTAAAAACATGTTCCTTGCTTCAACCCCAATTTCTTTATCTAGAGTAACTCTTTGCAAACAACACTTTTTGTATTTTGATTTCCAGACATTACCCTAGCAAAATGATCAAATATCGTTTATTGACTTTTTAAGTGTAACCTACCAAAATAGAATTATTATGCCCAAAATAAATACATACATTAAAAGTTCTCATAGATATATGAAGATCCATATCACTGCAGCCAAATGTTATTTTTCAATATTGATTATATATGACCTCGTACACACCATGATATACATCAAACATTCTGATACATATAAAATTTTATCCCGTAAAAGAAGAAAGGTATAGATCTCGCAAACCACTAATTTAACCAATATGTCGAGAATAAGGTCTAATTTGGGCTAGCTTTTGTGAACTATTTTATCTATTTTGAATTTTGAGTTTTTATGTCCTTAATAATTTTTTTTATCATTAATAATTTTTTTATATTTTTTTAGTTTTTTTTTGGCGAGAGAAATCTTAAAATATATACAAAAAAAAAAATCCTCTAAAAAGACAAAAAAAAGATATTTTTTCAAATAAGTTAATCCTATTTTTTTTGTTTCTAGTAGATTTTTTTACAGATTTAAAACATATCTAAATTATATTTTCAGATTTCTTTCATGAGAAATCGAAAAAGTAATAAGAAATTTTCTAAAATCCAATCGAATTTAAAACTTAAAATCTAAAGCAGCGTAAATAGTTAACAAAGCTTGCCCAAACAAGACCTACCAACATCCGAGTTCGGATCTTCTGAAATGCCCCAAGAGAGTGTTCTTGGAATATACAAAATAACGTTGTTTTATAAATTTTAATTACAAAACGACGTCATTTTGGTACTGACCATGAAATGTCGTAGTTTTATAATTAATTAAAATAAATTTATTTTTTTCTTAAAGTATACAAAATAATATCGTTTTATACTCTAAGAACACTCCACACTTGGTGTATTTCAGAGGATTCGAATCCACCAACATCCACGTACGTCTTGGTCTAAGAATGTGACACGCGGCAAGTGTTTTTCACGCTGATTTTGTCTTGCTACCAAACTCATAAAATGAGCCCCGACGACTCAACTAATATGAGCCACTCACTTAGCGGCTAAGATCACCCAATAAACGTTTTATCCCCTCATCCCATGGAGTCTCGTGGTGTGATCTTGAGAGCAATGTTTTAAAATTCGGATTGACCCGCTTGGTTTATCGGTGAAACAACGGTTTGATCCGGCCGTCAAAACTCGTTTTGGTCACAATCCTGATCAAATCTAATCTGTCAAACCGTAGTTGAACTGATTTTACTGTTTTAAGAAAAATTTTATGTTTTAAGTATAAAACTGTGTAAAAAAATAAATAATATTTTAATTGTTTATTAATAATAAATTAATACTATATTTGACATCTCCACGGGTCAATAAACTGTTGACCTGACGGTTGAATCAGTGACTCCATTTTATTTTTTCCTAGTCCTCAACAGTCCGGCTTTCAAACCATTGCTTGAAAGAGTTTTAGTAAGATATGAAAATAATTAACACATTTCCGATAAAATTTTGAGAAATGTGGTGAACACGTTCCTCCAACTCGAATATGACTAATTATATCGATTATTATTAAAATCAGTATTAAATATTTTTAATAAAAATTAACAAACCACTGAAAGGAAAATTGAGGAATTGAATGTATTTTTTTTTTAAAATAAAGCCGAGAAATTAGAGTTTCGTGATTGAGTTGAAATTGTCATGAATAATTACACTTTAAGGACACATTTTTCTTAATTAAAAATAAAGTAAACTACACTTTGTTTCCTTAAAGTAATTTAATCAATTTTCACTTTGGCCCTTAAAACAAGAGTCATTTTATCATATTAATCTTAATCAGTATTTTTATTTAATTTAACACCATTCTCTTAATATTCCCTCCAAATAGTTACCAGAATATTTCATGTGGCCTGTCAGCAACACACGTCACAATACCATCAGAGAGTTCCACTTGACTATAGCGCGCCTAAATATTTCTTCCATATCCACCGTCAACCAAAATCCAACCCAGACCAGATACATATTCCCATTTTCCTCGTCGCGCTTCCTTGTGAAGGCCTTAGAAATGAGAAAAGGTTGTTTTGTTTTAGTCCAACCTTAACTTAGATTTTGATGAGGGAAAGAAGGGGATGTTTGGCACATTCTATGAAGGAAGGTGCGGGAGTGACCTATTTTATCTATCCTCAATTCCCTATTTTTTATTTCATTCTAGACTAGAGATAACAGGCAAGTGGTGATCGGTTTCATTTTGGGCAATGGGATTCCAGTGTTTTTGAATTACAGATTTACTGGATTAAAATGAAAATTAAGAAGGAAAAAATTGATGAATCTAATGGCTTGGATGTAATTTTTGTTTTCTTTTCTCTCCACAACTCGCTTCCATTTTTTTTAATCAAAATACAAGTATAAAATCTTGAATCAAGTTTAGTTTCATGTCATACTCTCGCTATAAAAAATAAAAAACAGTTTATTCCTATCCTGATTTAAAAGTGAATTTCTTTTGACAACTTGGTATTCGGTCCGAGAACCGAAATTTTATAGACCAATCTCACCGTCCACTAGGGGCCTGATTAAAGCCGAAATAGTATTCCGTATACATGAACATACTAAACTCAGGAATATGACTGAATCCTCTAAGTCAGAATCCAAGTTAGAAGCTACATATGCTCCCATTGCCCATTTGCCAAACCGCAGTAGGGCCATTCGTTCCCCGAAGGCATGCTGGTTTAAAAGTGCTTGAATCATGGTCATTGAAGCTTGCTTGTTCTAAGCTTGACTGTGTTTCTGGTTGTTCTACTGTACTAAAAGTGGAACCGTGTCCTAAAAATTTATGAGAAAACTTTTTGGTTCTCAACTCCCCAAGTAACTTCAGCTTCTGCTCACTGTAAAAGTACATTTTTGTATAGTTTTTTTATGATTTTCATCAGAGTTGAACAATCGCCTGGACGGATGATTTCTTACATCATAAGAATAAAAAAACCGAGGTCCTAATTAATAGTCATTTTAGCCTTCCCACTCACCGAGAGTGCCAAGTTTCCCCTTCCTTGTATTCTCTTCAAACGGCATTGTGATTATGATAACCACATTTATGTGATCCCATTTTAAATACTTTCCTAACTTATGAAAAATAAGAAATGTAGCCTAGTTGAGCAGCATATTCAGACAATGCAAGGGTATAAAAATGGTTCATAACAAAAGTCTTTTTGCTCTAAATTCAAAGCAGTTAAGGGTACTTGTATCCAAATGTCTCAATCCACAATACAACATTCATCAAAATTTAGGTATGTCCCCTCAGCTCTCTCGAATCGATGTTTCATCTCTAAAACATTCCTTAAGTTACACACTCTCCAACACCGTTTTGGGGCTTCTTCGATCCATTTCCCCCTTTTCATTCCCACTTTCAAGACGAATCTTCTCCCGGCTCGAAGACATGTCCATATAATAATGTCCAACGTTGAAGAGTACGTTGTTTCCAATGTTTTGTAGTGAAAATCTAAGCAAAAAACGGGATTGTTCAATCGGTGTTGCATGTGGCTTTTCTTTGTTATGTAACATATAGCCACCCCCCTACAACTTGGCTCGACAAGTGCATCACCATCCTCCCAAATATTTTCTTTCTTTGAGGACCTAGTTTTGATTATTCCACTGTTACTAAGGTGGATTTTTATACTATTTGCTTTGAAAATAGAGTGCTGTGCAGAAGGGTAAAAGAAAATGGATTTGTTTAGGAATGCTTTTAATATCCTTCCTTTTTCCCTAAAAATTGGCATTTTTTTTTTTTTGGACCACCTTCTTGTCAGTCCAACATTTTGTGACCCCGTTTGAGCATATTTTGATGATTTAAAATCGTTTTTCATTATAGATCTCAATCGATGAGGTCTAGATTATATTAAGATAATGGGTAAATATGTGTGTTCAACTCATTATTTAAAAATTTATTATTTCTAATCACATTTGATTTTTATAATATAGATCTTCACAACGGAGTTTACAATAGGAACATTTTACATCATTAAAATAGACCTCGAAATGAAATCCCCAATGCTTGAATTACACTGTGTAATCCAACATATGAACTACAGATCAGCTTTGTTGTCATTTTTTTATTTATTAGCAAAATACTAAACTACTTCTCCTACTGAATATTCACATTACACTTCTATTTATTTAATGCAAGGGCATTTGTCATTTACGTAGACAAAAATGAGATATATATCTTTTGCAAGGGGGAGTGTGAAACTTACTCCCCTCTGTTGAGTCAAAGCACAAAGAAATGTAGTATTTGTCAAATTTTTGGTAGTACCATCAATTGAGGATAAGTGAAAATGGGGAACAATGGAACACCATCTAAACTGTGAATTTGTTTATGGTTTCATATATACCAATAGAAACCTATGAATTGCATTAGAAGGTCACATAAAGAAATTTTGTGTTAAGGTCACATCATTGCTAAAAATGTAATTGTTTTTTCTCATTGGGGTCAAGTGACCCCAGTATTTTTGTTTCTTGCCCCATTATGCATCCGCCCTTGTCTACCGACCGTTCTGTAAATGCTTGTGTCCACCATTATAACGAATTCGATATATGATCATGTGATTCTAAAGTAATAGCAAATAATCCGATAGATAAATTAAAATTCTATGCTCATGAACCCATAAACCTTTACCTTGTTCTTCGTTTCTGAAACTTACTTTGTTGGAAAAATAGATTACTTTGTGGGAAACTGTAATGCTAAACTTTGTTCGAATCCCTGAAAATAGAAAACAGAAACAGAGATTGCAAACAATTCTGAAAAGAAATGCGAAAAACATATTCTTGGAAAGATTATAAACGTAGACTAGAAACTTGGAAATAAAGCACTAAATGACACGTGGATCCTGCATTTATTTTGGCAAGTTTTCCAACCATTATTTCTAACACTTTTGTATTAAGGACACTCGTGCTTGCATTGTAGTGAGGAGAAACTACTATTTAGCAAACTCTGCAAATGCAAATAAGCATATCACACATCATGATGGCCATGCTTGTTAAAACTTGATTGTGGCAACCCCTTTAATACTATAACCCAAACCAATGTACTACTACTTTGCTGCCGGACCCAGAAGCTTCTATTATATTTATTTTGAGTGTCTTGTATGGGACACAAATTCACTGTGAACACTACCGAGAATTTTTTTGGGAATTCCTAGGCAGGCATCTCAGACCGAGAGAGAGAGGATAGTTGAAAAACGGGGTTTGATGTGAGTTTTTGCCTATCGGATCACTTCGAATTCGATCGACGACTGACCATCGAGCAGAGGTCGAGTGTAGATGTTTCTATCAAGACTGACCGACTGCAAGAGTCGGTCTGTTGATCGTTCGTATATTCGCGAGTTTGATGGAATTAGTCCGATTTACTAATTTGATTAGTTTTGGACTTTCTAAAACTCTTGTTTGGTAGATTCTTTGTTAGTTTAGGAACTTCTGTTGGTACGAAATTCTTTTTTGATATCAATGTACTTTTTTGAAAGATTTGTTGATATAAATTGGGGAAGACTTTCTTCCTCTTTGATGTACTTGTTAGTTCCTTTGGAGGCCCTTAAAGGGACTTGGGTGACTTTCGGCTCTTGGAAACTTATTAGTTCCTTTGGGTGCTCCGTGCAGGGACGTTGATTGATCTTTGATCATATTTGGGTCTTTGGTGAACTTTGAGTTTTCCTTGGTAGAGCTTCACTCTTTGTGTGGTCTTTGATTTACTTGGTTTGGAGAGACATATTTTGGTAGGTTCTACTTATGTTTGGGAGAAAATTTAAATTTTGGGGTTTTGTAAAGGTCTTTTGATATAATTATTTTTTAACGGGTGTCCAAAAAAAATCTAAAACCACGTGAACCGACCGAACCGACTGAACGTGGTCATTTTGGATTGTCTACTGGTTTAATAGTTAAGGATCTGGTTTTTACAACTTAGAACCGGTAATTGGTTCCGTTACGCGGTTTTTAATTTTCAAACCGTGGTCGAAACCGAACGCGAACGGCACCGAAATCGATTTATATATATATATATATATGCGTATCCATATTATCTAGAACATTAATTCACCCACACAACCTACACGTGATTACTTTAGGCTTTCATTCTCCTTCTCCCAACAAAAATATTTTCATTTGCCCATAATATTAGGATTACTCTCTCCATTTTTCATCAAAAATTATTTCACATTCTTTTTTCTATCCAAGATTTTAATCATTATTTTTTTTTTGTTATCCTTATAATTCTTTTTCAGTTTTTTCATTTATTCCTTTTTATGATTGTTATCCATTAATGATTTTTCAAGAAAAATCCCCATTATAACTCTTCGACATTCCATTTGATTTGGTTAGTAGAAGCCATTTGCCTCGTTTAACTATCCGTGGGTATATGTCACAACGCTGAACACATAAACTTACTCTTTCGTTCCGTTTGGTTTATCTCACTTTTGTTTGTTTGTTTTCACACATTGGCAAATTTATTTAGTACTTTTTTTTCTATATTCGTACTATGTTTTTTTGCTATTTATAAGGATACCCCATATGTGGTTTGAATTAAGTACTGTTTTCATATCAAAATGTCTACTCTGTTTAAAATCCTGTTCTAATTTGATAACATTTGTATATTCTTGGCCCTATCACTTTAGCAAATAACTCTAATCATCACAAGCAAGTTTAAAATTCGTCAATCGAAATTTTAAGCCACCGCTATTGATATTTACTAAAACATCAAATCAGTTAATATTATCCGATTCGATTGATATCTAGTTCCGTACATATCACCAGTCGATAACCATTATGATTTTGAATACTACTGCGATTTAAAATTTGATCACAAGTTGCAGACAGCCCTGAGTTTAATTGCAGGGATAGTAGAAAAAAATAAAAATGGAAGGCAACAGAGAAACTGATTTCCATGATTGAGGCAAAGTATCAGTGCTGTGAACACTTTTCTACTTCCTACCTAACAAAAATTTAAATTCTCATATGTGGTTTCTTCTGTTTCTTTTTCTTTCTTCTCACCAAGTCTAAACCAAACCATTAGTGGATTGATGTCAAAATAGAGGATCATTTTTGTCCCACATTTGTCCCCATTTACATGGGTTTACTCATCAGATGTGGGGACTATATATTCCTATATCATAAGATTCTCTATTAATTAACCAATAATTCCCCTCTTTCGAATCATTTTTTCCTTTCTTCTTTTCTTCTTTGTGACTCTTTTATTGCTTTTTTTTTTTTTTTTTTCATTTTTGAAGTAAAAACTTGATTTCATAGATTCTTCACGCAATTTTTTCACAAGCTCAAATGACCCAAGAGGTTTGTTTTCCCGATTGAACGAACAAAAAAAGAAGATGCCACTTCTCCTCCATCTTTGCTCTTGTGGTACCGCGTTGTCTGGTCTGCAATTTCTCTTTCTCGATCGTTGATGGCGGTAAACGATTGAAATCATGGACATTTAAGCATTTTAATTGTTGCCACTTGTTTTTTGAAAGTTTGCCCTATATCGCATGAAGAAAATAAGTGTTTTCAATGCCCTAATAAAGTTACAAGAAGAGTGAGTACTTTCCTTCCTTCTCATGAGTCTCAAAGGTGTGCAATGAGGGTATTCAATAAGGTGCTAACTAGCACATAAATGTGTGAACATATTCCATTAGTGATCTCAACAAAGCCAAGTCAAAACTTAGGGTTGGCGCAGTGGTAATTATCTGGTCACGACTCATGAAATCATTGTCTGAAGGTTTGATTCTCACCTTATATATCAATTTCCTGTTTTGATCAGTACATATGGGACTTCCATTGCTTTAAATGGATTTTCCGTTGTAGACAATATGATTTGTTCTCCAGATTAGTCGGTCAGTAGCGAATACCGAGTTAACAAAAAAAATAAATCGCAAGTCAAGTAACATGGGAAGATGTTACCTAATTGGGATATTTTTGGGGAGATTTTATGGAAAAATGTTTTCAATTTGGAGTTTCATAACCTTTGTTAAGCTAATTATGCACCACATGCCTAGTTGTGTATGTATTGTCAAACCTAGACAAATTATTTTTTCTTGGGGAAATAATTTGTACATTCCCGCCCTGACATGATAAGAATTGGAGTTTCCATTTTGTGAGAAGAACCAAGAAAACTAATTTGGCTAGAAATGTGATACCTGAAAAAATTAAATACAATGATTTTTGCTATGAAAATTTGTTCCTCTAGGAGCTTAACTGAACCTTGTGTTGCATAAAAAGGAGTATCTAGATTAATAAAAAGAGCAGCTAGATTGACAAAGTGATCTATTTATTCGTTCATTTTTTTGTGTATCCTTTTTTTTTGGTTGAGTGATGGACGACTCTACCCTAATCCGAACTTCCCAAATCACATGGGTGGCAAAACTCCTCTCTAGAACCCATCACCTCACGACCCCAAATTATTGCTATAGACTACTAGACCAAATCGTCTCGTCTAGGAATGGAGGAATGGCCATACTATAGGTGGGAATGACGTCTCATGTGGGAGATCTTATGAATAAATGAGGAGAGAGGAACTGGATTTTATATACTTGATTCTTGATTTACGATATTTAATTTTTCTTTCCTTCCACCCCTATTCTGATCGGTTTAGTTTTTGGTCTCCAGTCCCAGACCCAATAAAAACTTGAATTTCCGAGATGTTTCTCTTAACCACATTTCCTTCCTTTTCTCACTAGTGTCAACATGTGAAAAGTTGAAGCAAGAAAGTACCTATATAAAGAGTTTAAGAAGTTAAAGCATACTAAAATTTCTTCATAATTGTAAAGCTGATTGAATTTTAACAATAAAACTTGTGGCTCAAATTAACTTTAGTGGTACCAGAGGTTGAGAATGCGAGTGAGAGAGCCTAGACCTAATATATCCCTCCCCAAAACCAATCGAAGATTTAATCTTTATTACTAAAACGGATTCTCCTAAGGAAAAAAGAAAGGAAAATCTTCTTGGTGTGGGAAAATTGCTGTCGCAAAAATCAGTTTTCTCTTGTTCTTTCTCAAAAATTTCATTGTTAGACCACATGGTTGAAAGTCAAATCTGCATGCAAAAACTTCACTAGTAAGATGACTTCCATTGTTTTTTTCTCTTTTTATTTCCTTCCCCCCCCCGTTGTTGTTAATGTCGAAATTGCTACAATGCACAACCATACAATTTGCACCAATTATTAGCTGAAATTGCGCCAAATCATCATTTTAACCGGTTAAATGGTCATTTTAAGGTCCAACTAGATTGAAATTATTTTAACAATAAAATTCTCATAAATCAAAGTTTTGGATTCATATCACATGACAAATTTTTATAAAACGTTTTAATTATATTCATAGAATTCAAAATGAACCATCAAGACTCATAAATTGATCAACATACCTATATAATTCATACAAAATCTCCTCATACCAATGGCCACCAAATTCTAACAAAACTAATAAATTTATAAAAAAATAGTGAAACCTTACTTTAATCGACCAGGCTCTACGACAATTAAATTTTTTTGAAGTGACTAATTCATTATTTTTATAGCCACACTAATTTATAACAATGGCTCAACCTAAGGATTGGCATTATCCTGAAAATTAGTTTTCCTCCCCGCCCCGCCCCTAATAGTGCGAGTTTGGGTTAGGGAATGAACGGATTTGGGGCGGGTTATAGGAAAAAAATTAAAACCCGGGTCGGTTTCAGGTTTGGACGCCCCTCCCCGAACCCGCCCCGATTACTATAATATACAAAATTACCTTTTTTTAATTATACCCATAATTAATATATATATTATATATATGATATAAGGGATATACTTTTTAATACCATTTATAAAAAATATCTATATAATTAAAAAAAATAATGAGGCGGGCAATATGGGATTTTGAGTCCTAACCGTCCCGAGTTTGGGAACGGGGGTGGAGAGAGAGTTTTCATAATCGGGGCGGGACATGTGGGGCTGAACCCGTCCCGAACCACCCCGTTGTCATCCCTACTACAACTCATTCATAACAAACCAAAATAATTCATAACAAAACTAATAAAGTTCGTAAAAGTAAACTTAATTGTTGAGCTCCACACATTTAATCTTTCAAGTGGCTAATTCAGTGTTTGATGTCACCACTATTTATAAACAATGTCAATCCGTTCATATAATCAATAAAATTTATAAAATGGAAACTTTAATTGGGTAGACTCCCCACGGCAATTATACTTTGAATTAGATAATAAGAACTCTAAAAGAATCATAAAGATTCATAAATTTACAAACATACTAATAAAATTCAACAACTCCATCAAAACAAAACATCTTAGCCACAAAAATTTAATAATAACAAATACTATTCGTAAAATAAGTTTAATATGCTATTTAAGTTATTATTAGCTATTAATTTATTTAAAAGTTTAAATTAAAAGTTTCTCATTTAATGGTTATGAAGTAGGATGTGCACCATACATTGCAATCGTCTAATGTGCCCACATCATATAGCATGCTAGTGAAAACTGGAATCAGAGAAGATTTTAGTTTTTGGGAGTCATTCATATAGATGTTAGAAGAAAAGAAAATAATAGAAACTTATTGTTACTAGATTTTGGACGAATGTTTTTTTTAAAGAATTTACATTTAAATAATTTAAATTCACTGTGAATTTACATACCAAGTTTAATTTAACCGTTTATTTTAATTTTATAAATTGTTTTTCCTTTCTATTTCTAGACAATTAAATGTAACCAGCTGAGACATAACATTATGCATGCCCTAAATTCTCAGCATTGATAATGTAGCAAGGATAAAAAAATGGACGTCTAGTGCTAAATTACTAACACTTGCTACAAGGTGGCGACAGGAAGGCGGCCATACTTGGTACTTGCATATTCTTACACCTAGATATATTATTCCTCAAAAACTTGGTATTAAACCAAGCCTGAATTTTGTCGAATTTATCCCATCAAAATTTCCAATCAAATCTTATTTTATCACTAAAAAGTCTAATTTACATAACTAAATTCATCTATATTACAAGTAAAAAAAAATGCTTACCTAATTACTATTAAAATCTTGTCAATATATCTAATACGTTAAAATCACTTGAGAATTAACATACCCTTGATGTTTATTACCAATTCAGTTATTGTAAAGGAAGTATTCACTATCTTAAGAAATTCCTAAAATTAATAGTAAAATCGAGTAAAAAATTTTGTATAACGGTGATACCATATCATTACTTACATACAATATCACTATTTACTAAGAAACTGCTATGAGATTTTGTATTTGTGGTCTCTATATTAAGATATAACTATAACAATGCATTTACTAAATAGCTATCAATACTATATCTTGGGATTTGTAAATCGCGGTATACAGCATGAGCATAGGTAGACCTCGGCTATATGATATTGTTACTTACATAGTACTTCCTCCGTTTCAAATTGAAGATCATTATTTTAGTTGAGTGTCTCAAAATGAAATCCAAGTCAAAAAGTCAAAAAAGAAGAAAAATATACAATTTTTTCTTGTCTTTTTTTTAATTTATTAGAAACTAACACTTTAATATAAAAAAAATTTAAATTAATAATATAGGAATTAAATTTTAAAAAATACTTATTAAAAAGGTTCATAATTGTGATTTAATTAAAAAACTGAACTCATAAAAGATTTCAATTTAGGACTTAAAGTAATAAAATATTAAAAAAGGTATAAATATCGTGGCCAATTTATAACATATCGACGAAACATTTAAAATCTTTATATTAATATAAGTTGCACTATCTTTAAATCATATAATTATACATACAAAGGATACATATGTTAATGATACTCTCCCCCACACAAACAAATGCTCTTATTTCATTCTGGAATAACCATTCATAGTGAAGGTTAAAAATGCCATTAGAATGATTAAAACTGCTCATTGAACTGACGTGGCAGGTTAGTGGTGAGTGCACGTATTGTAGAGAAATTATTGCTTAAAGCGTGCTTAATTATGGCAAAAGGCAACTTTTACCCCTTTAATCCACATCATTAGTCCCCCAAGGGAAGGGACTTCCTAACTCATTGGGAATAAAATCATTTGTCATATTCAATCAGTTGCCCTGTCTTAATGGAGCGAGGGAGGGGAGGGGGCGGGGCATAGAAAAAAGGAGGACAAATGAAGCCTTCCATCAATCACCACAAAAGATGCACAAAATCATTTTACCCCTGCCCCCTTCATCAGTTAATTCTGGGGGGGTGGTTTGCTTTTCTTTCTTGAATTCTCTTCAATTTATTTATGAGGGGGAGAGAGAGACAGGGGTATGTCCATAAAACCCCCCAACAAAGGTTTTACTGTTTGTTTCAGGTTTGCTTATAAGTTTTGTCATCAGCTACAAATAATATATTTTTGGTGTAATGGTTAAGGTAAGATGTTGAGCATATTTAAAAACTGGGTTTCATGGTGGTTTGTTTTTTGAGTAAAGGGTAAGGTTAGTGGGAGGAGAGATGAGGCGGTCCCTCTGGAAACACAAGGGTGATAGAGTACATGGAGAATGCGACGTTAGCTATCAATGGCATAGCCTTTTCCCGACCATGGTTCAGTCCCTCCTCATAGCAGTTAGGGCTTTTATCCTTCTCATCTGATGTTCACTCAGCAGGTCAGGTCCCACATATATACACACATACATATATATATACATATATGTGGATGTATGTGTAGTCACATTTATATGCATATGTATGTATTTGGTGTGTGAAGATACAAAAAACATTTGTGTGTATGAATCACTTTAAAATGAGCAATTTTCAAGATTTTTTTTGGTTTTTTCAACAAAGAAGTTCTGGTCAGTGGGTATAAGATTTTTTGGAAAGAAGATAACAGAAAATAATGCTGGTCCATATATATATATATGTATGTATAGTCACATTTATTTATTTATTTTTTTTTTTTTTGGGGGGGGGAATCCATTTTTTGGGGGGTTATTTGTAGTTGTTTTTCCAATTCCACACTCACACTACCTATTTGATAAAGTCCAAAAGCACTATTTTTTAAGTCATGTCCTTGCTTATGTTCTTCAATGTAAAATAGGATCAAACATTGTTTAGTGTTTATTTGATTGTTTGGCCAATCCAGCTCACTATCCATTTGATAAAATGTCCAAAAGCACTATTTTTTAAGTCATATATTTGCTTATGTTCTTCAATGAAAATATTAAGAGCATTACTTATTATGGGTTTGATGAAGTGAATATAAACAGAATTTGTTCTTACTCTGTAGCAATGTCATGGTTTTAAATGTGTTGAGCTGTGAATTTTGACTCATTGTGATTCGTGCCTTTAGCGGAGAGTTGATTTTACATGTTAACCAGCAAATGTGCTTACTTCAAGTGACCTCAAATTTGTGTTTAAGCTGGTTTTACGTGAGTTTACTTGCATAAAACCCCGTTTTTCTGTTTAGGTCCCCATTTATCCCATACAAGGCGGGCGAGTTGTTGCAAAATCATAGGCGTCAATTAACCAAAATGCGAATCAGAATGATGAATGCAGGGATACCGACAATGATCACGTGGAGGTTTGATGGAAAGCAAGTAGCAATTGACGGATCGTGGGATAATTGGAAGACAAGGTACAAGATCCGTTCGAGTTCTTGTGTTCATTTCTGTCTTAATTTACAATCTCTATTGTTGTATTTGGGTTAAGGATTGATGGAGCGATTTGTGGAAGGAAAAGAAAAGTAAAGGTAACAGATTAGTCCAAACCAATCCGTTTAACTTTTCCCTTTGCTTTTCTTTTTTCCTTAATGCTTAATATCCAACACATCCCAAGGCATTATCAAATATCAACAATTAGCTTAGCTGCTTTCAACCAGGATTTCCTACAAGAAAAATCAGGCAAAGACTTCCCATTGGAAAGTGGCTCCCATCGGTTTTTACCATACCGGTTTATTGTTTGAATGGGCAATGGAGGTAATTCTCCGGACTTGCCACAGGGAGCATGATGACGTCGGGGATATCTTTCATGTTTTGGATGTTACGGTAAAAAAGTTGGGCCACTTAGTTTTTTGAGTAATACTACTCCCACGCCCTATAGAATATTGCTGCCATTAACTGTTTTGAGAGAATCTTTTTTTTTCTTCTCCCTCTCTGTTTTTCCTGTTTTGTTTTTATCAAGTTGTATGCTTACGAACTTGGACTGTACTACGTAACTGATCGATCATGGGGCCTTAGTCTTATATGAACTGTTTTACATGTATATTAGTCCTTATCGAACATGTTACTGTATATGCGCAGATTTACACGATCATGACCCTATTGTGGTAGTTTTTTGAATAATCCCCCCCACTTCGCTGAAGATATTAGACTTATGCCGTATGTATTTTTATTTGCTGATATACACAAACGCACCACATATATATAAGCCACTTTGTGGTTGTTTTCTATGGGGTGTTTGCTATAGGAGTATATTTTAGATTTTGGAATTCCTGCTGCGAAAGTAGTTTTTGAGTGTTTTCTAAAACTCTAAAAATCTAAAAAATAATATTAGGGTGATTCTCGAAGCCAAAGGGGCCTAAAAGCTGCTTTTTTAAAGCTGGGTTGGAGGTGCTTAGGAGCAAATTCTAGTGTTAATTAAAGTACTTAAAAGAGACAAAATATCCTACTAATTATTTTAATTAAAAGAATACAGGGGAAAATGGACATTTTACACGAAATGTTGATTTTTCAAAACTTTTGCAGCTACCACATACGCTCTAGCTTAATTCATAATCTCACTTATCATCAACAATTTTATCAGCTTTACTACCATCTAAAATCTAAAGCAGAATCTTCACTAAAATCTAATCGTTGATTTCCATATGCTATAGCAAACCCCCCCTATATCCATTATAACCGTCAATTCAATTTTGGTGGAAATTTTAAAGTTAAACATCAGAAGACACTGCTTTTCTAATCAACTCCTATTTTTGGAAACATGGGTGCATCCATGGTATTCCTAGAAATGGGGCGCATGTTCAGGGGAGTTTTCCCGGAACAGATTCAAATACGCTTTCCAATTCCTCCTCTTCCTAAACAACAAAAACTCTTTCTGACAGATTATCAAGAAATCGACATGTATTAATGTGGAAAGGATGTTTCCACAATGTTCTGCCACTCATTGATACTTTCATATGTTCCCCTATTTCATATTCCTTTCTATTGGAAGCAAGTACCAATGCTCGGTATGGCGAAATATAGTCTTATAACTTAGAGACGTTTAAAATCTGAGTCGAAATTGGATGCACAAAATAAAAGTGCATGGCTTATATGTCACAGTATTTGCATACTTTCAAAATTGTAGCATAAAAATTTACTACGGGCTAAACATTCCTCATTTTTATGTCATAAAACGTCCCGATATCCATATTGGGTTGCATCTGTATCCATTGATAGTGGCGACATTATTTCTACATATCTTTGAATGTCCTTGTTCCACGGAAATAATGCAATCCATGCTAGGCTGTAAACTTTTTCAACAAATTAACTGATAATCCTATATTTTGAGTGGGAATTTTTTTGACACCTACGTTACAAACTTAGCGCACTTGAACTGTCATTAGGTTTAAAGATAACTGATATTTTTCTCAGTGCTTCTAATTTTTTGTATTCAGCTATATGTCTAAGATTTTTGGCACCCTGTTATTTTCCTTCTACTACTTCCGCCAGCAGTTTTTCTGGTGGTGAGTGTTCCCTTACCAAGACTGTTGTCAGGATTTGAGTCTTACCGGCAATGACCCCTCCGCGTCTGAAATTTCCATCCTTTCTGAATTGCGTAAAAAAAAAAATTAGAAGGTCTGTTGTTGTTCTTGTAACCATATTACTTATGGATATTGTTCTGTCACTTTAACTTCATAAAGTGATTTTCCTATCTTTGTTTAGGCATCATTTTGCCGCCAAGAAAGCAATCATATAGGATTAACCCGACGGCGAGGCTATGTCAATAGGTTTGAGGATTCAAAAGAGGAATAAAAACTTAATGTGAAAGATGCTTCATTCATTTTATAACAAAGGAAAACGGTAATTATGTTTGTTCTTCTTTCAGAAAATTCAGAAACATGGCTCCATCTTTCTTTTTTTAATTTGTTTTCTATTTTGAGTTACACATTATCGACTAATGCATCTCCAACATTGAGACTACATTATCTTTTCAACCGTATCCTGTTTCCTAGGGCCTCAACTGAAATTTTCTTAATAAGTAAGAAGTATTTACTTTCTGGTTCATCACTAATAGAACCTTTTAAGAGCCTTCCTAATATGATTGTTAGATGCACTTACAATCTGTTAGCAGTTTGTTTATATTCTAATCTAGTACGAACAAATTCCCATCGACCCAGATCGCTGCTGCTCATAGAAAAAATATAAAAAGAAAAAAAACCCCTTTTCCAATTGATATTCAGTTATTACATAAGCTTGAATTTCTAAGAAACCTATAATTTAATTCTTTAGTGTCAAAAATTATTTGATTGCTAAATGTTTTGTCCACCGAAAACTGAGGATTAACAATAGTAGAAAAAATGAGAGGATTAACATATTGAGACTTAATTGTCTGTCAATTAATCTCCTCTTATCGGCCCCCATATGTATGAGATCTCATACACCCGGCTTAGATTGTCCGATGGGTGTCGACTCTGTGAAAAGTCGAGAAGTTCGGACTCAAAATTTGCAATTTTTTTTGTAGACTTACTAATTTTTGTTTTTTCTGGTCCAGCAGACAAAATTGATAAATGTCCTGGGTGTTTCTGAACACTACTTTGGGCATAACACCAACCTTCATCCTCATATTTTTCCGCCGCTTTTGGCTGCTATTTGGAACAAGATATTATACTTGCACTTATCCTAAAAAATCTTGCATAGCTGTGCTGGAGGCCTTCTGTTGGTGGTTGTCTTCCAACTACTGGATCAGCCATTTGTTATTTGTAGAGTGGTTCATCGTTAACGTTAAACTTCATGAAAGCGAGACTTGGATCAAATGGAAAAACGGAGAAATTTTCTTAGAATAATGTTTTAGCTGGTCGTCATCAAAATCACATTAAGGTCCTTTTCAACTGACAATTTTGTTACAATCGATCGAGATTACATTTTTGCCAATTTATTATGGGCAGGATTTTGTTCCATAAGTCCTCGACAAGACTCTCCTGTTCCGATCCTAGTCGCCTTCTTCCCCCGTTTCAACCTATTAACACCTCAAAACCTCACGCCTTTCAGATAGAGAACTAAACTTCAAATGAAAAATTGGGGCCCCGAATTGCTCCTCTGCTGGCAACAATCTCTACTAGATCAGTATCGTCGTTCAGGGACAGGTCCCCGAGTCTCTGGAAGAACCCTAGCTTCCGTCTTGATCAACCTGTACATTCAGAAAGACCATAACTACTGGCCAGTCATTGGCACTTAGTTCCACTCATCGCTTTCGCAACAAAATACGTGACGGCAGTCCCTTTACAAGCCGCTGAAGAAGGTAAAAAAATGAAACACCTCTGAATTCTCGCGGGGTTTCTAAAGACCACAGCTGTGATATTGTTAGGAGAAATGCTGTGATGATTGCATTGATGTGTGTAAAGAAAGAGCGGTTGTGGAAGTCGGAGTTTTGTCATTAGAAATCTGTTGATCGTTTCTTATTCCTTTGGACATGCTATTTTAATCATCCTGCTTGATCAGTGATATTTTATTTGATGAGTTCTTCTTCACTTGTGAAAATAGAAAATTTAGTTTACTCAGCTTTCATATGTGTAAGCAGCCAAACATGGTTTTGTTTTGCCTATATTGAAATTTCGTACACACTCACTATAACAGCCGGTTAATATTGCCTAGATTGTGGCAAATGGGCATGTGAAAATGGGCAGGTTTAATTGTGGGTCCAATAGATCGGGTTGAATATGGGCAGGTCAAATACGGGGGGGTCAAGTCAACCCATAAACCCGAGCTCACATTTTTTTTTTCGTTTGTTCCTTCTCTCTAAGATAATGTTCAATGAATTTTAGAATCTTCGTCCAAAAATAATTAAATTTTAAATCAACTTATGATTAGATTAAATTCTATGCTCAATGATACATTTATTTAATGTAGTCAAGTACGTATTCTTTTAAAAATTATATAACTAATTTTCAAAAATATATAATCTATCTACAAAACCTGGTAATATGTCTATAATCTCAACAACTCATTCTAGAAATTCATAAAGATATTATTAAATTCAATTGGCAAATGAAAACAAACTAAAAAAAGTATATTAGAAATTTTTGAAAAGTGGCTAGGTTAAACCTTTAATTAGGGCTAGTTGGATCTAAAAAAAAGATATCTTTTCTGGATTTAGTTCAAAAAAATCCCAATTTTGGACAGATGTGTTTTTACATTTTCAAATTTTCTATATTAAAAAATGCATTTTATATAAAAAAAGCATCTAAGCATGTTAGCAACAACAGGGCCTGGGTGCAGTTGTAGAACGTGACGCGAGAATTATAGGTTCTAATCCTAGCAGCCAACTCGTCATATCTTTTTCCTTCCACACCGTTTGCACCCAAAAAAAAAAAACCCAACTCAACCCCTTCGACCCCCGCAAATTTTAGTGGGTGGCTTTGGCCGAACTTGATTACAACCCCTAAACAACTGGGCAAGGGTTGGGTGGGTTTACAAGGGTTGTAGTGGTGTCCGTTTTATGGGGTTTGGGCTAAATTCACTATCTCTAAGATTGCCTTAGATTTTGTTCTTAGCCCAGTAATTTATAATCATGTTTTTTTGATACTCGGTATCCGACTCATTGGACTGACTACAAACTTAAGGAACAATTCATCTTCCACAAACATGAATGACCATTTAAAGTCGGACAAAATCCCCTATAAAGACTGGGCTGACTGACCCAACACACAAATTATAACACGTGGGTGTGAGTTAAACCCCCGACCAAAGCTTTAGCACCCGGTAGACAGATGAACCGATTGTTTGGGATATTGAACTATTGTGAATTTGTTCTTCAATGTTAAAACTTTAATAATACAGATTAGGGTTGGCGTGTTGTGTGGGATTCCTGAAATCAATGTTTGGACACCAGAAAGCACTGCTTGACTTGATTGCAAATCCATCTTTGTTTTGATTGAGTTAGAATAATTGAACCAGCCTGAATACGCTTCCTACTACAATCACTTTTGTTTTTTAATTACCACTCCACGTCCAACAATGAAAACATTAGAGATATCTAAGAATTGGAGTTTGAAGAATGTGGATTAGGTTCAAGAAATGCAAATTGAGCTCATACTTGGTTAGTTCTTAGCAGTGAACCCCAAAACTAAATCGTAATCTTTTAATGCCATTAAAAGATCGTTTTAAGATCTCCTATCGTTCTCAAAAATCGATTGTTAGATGGTTTGGTTATGTCCTTTCAGCAACTTTTTCTGCTTGTTGCTTTGAGCACTATATTGGAGGCCACGAGCGTGGCTATACTACTCATAGATGGGCAAGTTCACGATATGTTAACTGAAAATTTTGAAGACATGCCCATACTCAAATGCTTCATGTCAAATCCCATTTGATGTCAAACACAAGAATGATTTTTATTTTTGGAAGAATTCAAAACCATTCTACCTTGTTGCTATCGAAATGATTGATATAACGAATGAGATGGGGAAACCATCTCATTTTGTGTTTCTTTTCTCTTCTCTTTCTCTTCCTTTTTATATAGCTTGGGCAAGGCAAAATGGACTATTTAATTCCATTGATAGTTTATTATACTGTTTCACCTTATCCCCTGATTCTATTGGTAAAAGGTGAACTTGAACTACATGATTCACCCGAATATTAACAACAAAACATCAGTACTCAAAAAATGCTTGTCTATACACATACAAAGGCTTTTGTTTGTATCTATGGTAGAGAGGGAGAGATAATTCACGTTACCCTATCCTAGTAAGTTACTTAACCTAAGGGTCATATTTTGGCTGGTGATAGAGGGAATAACTTTTCCCCTCCCGGATAATTTTTTTTCCCCCGGCGTTTGCTGGCGGATATGCGGCGGATCAACTTTTCTCCGCGTATAACTTTTTCCTCTAGCCAGGTGGATAGAGGTGGCAATTTTTAGGTGGTCTAGACCCTAACTAAAAGTTATCGGATAAGGGAGTGGGGATATAAAAAATATATATATAATAGAAAATAAAATGTATAATTTTTTTATAATATATAAAAAAAATAAAATATATTTTTAATTCAAAATATTTTACATTTGTTTCTTCTATATATATTTTTTAATACACTCCTTATCTCACACTCTTATCCACCATGCTAAAAAGGGATTCCAAACAAGTTCAAGTTATCCCCCTCTAAAAATTATCTCCCTCCCATACCCTCCAGCCAAACGAGCCTAAGGGATAAAATATCCAACATTGCTCCTCCTCTGGTTGAGTTTCAATCAACACCGTGAACCACAATTAGACTGTTGCTCTACAATAAGTTGTCCGGTCACCTTGACATGTGAACTTGTGCGCGGTGGCGTCGGCACAATAGCCACTTCGGCGGTGTTACGGCAACGGGTAACATATACACAAAAACTTTTTCTGACCCGCGTATTATTTGGATGAGAGTTCCCATTATGACAACCACCAAAACAACCCAGAGTTGTGGTAATAAAAGTTGGACAGGACTTGGATGATGATCAATGGGCGCAACATTTAAGTCTCCTAAATTTTTTGTCCAAAATTAATCAAAAATTATAAGAATTGATTTTTTTATTTTCGGAAGCAGTCAAAACCATTCTATACCTTGTTGCTAATCAAATGAATTGATATAACGACCATCTCATTCGTGTTCTTTCCCTTCTCTCTTCGTCTTATATAAAGCTTGGACAAGGCAAATGACTATTTAATTCCATTGACTAGTTTATTATACTGTGTCCCTTATCCTGATTCTATTTGGTAAAAGGTTGAATTTGAACTACATGATTCACCTCGAATATTACAACAAAACATCAGTACTCAAAAAAAATGCTGTCTACACATACAAAGGCTTTTGTTAGTATCTATGGTAGAGAGAGAGAGATAATTCACGTTACCCTACCTAAGGACGTTACTTAACCGTAAGGGATAAAATAATCCACCCTTACTCTAGGTTGAGTTTCATCACTCACCGTGAACCACAATTAGACTGTCGCTCTACAATAAGTTGTTCGTCACCTTGACATGTGAAACTTTCGCGGGCGTCGGGCACAATACGTGTACGGCAACGGGTAACATATATACCAAGACTTTTCAGACCCTCGTATTTTTGGATGAGAGTTCCCATTATGTGACAACCACCAACCAACCAGAGTTGTGGTAATTAAGAGTTGGACAGGACATGGATGATGAACAATGGGGTTCAACATTTAAGTCTCCTAAATTTTTTTTGTCCAAAAAGTATAAAAAATTATAAAGAATTGATTTTTATTTTCGGAAGAAGTCAAAACCATCTACCTTGTGTGCTATATCAAAATGATTGATATAACGACCATCTCATTCGTGTTCTTTCCCTTCTCTCTTCGTCTTTATAAGCTTGACACAGGCAAAATGACTATTTAAATTCCATTGAAAGGTTTATTATACTGTTTCCCTTATTCCACTGATTATTGGTAAAAGGGGAATTGAACTACATGATTCACCGCGAAATTACAACAAAACATCAGTACCCCCCCCCCCCAACAAAAAAATGCCTGTCTACAGCCTACACAGGTTTTGTTGTATCTATGGTAGAGAGAGAGAGATGTGAATACCCCGATTACCATATCCTAAGGAAGTTACTTAACCGTAAGGGAATAAAATATCCAACCTTCTCTTAGGTTGAGGTTCACCGTGAACCACAAATAGACTGTCGCTCTACAATAAGTTTGTTCGGTTCACATGACATGTGAACGCGCGGGCGTCGGGCCCCCACAATAGCGGTGTACGGCAACGGGTAACATATATACAAAGACTTTTCAGACCCTCGTATGTTTGGATGAGAGTTCCCATTATGTGACAACCACCCAACCAACCAGAGTTGTGGTAATAAAGAGTTGAGACAGGACATGGATGATGAATCAATGGGTGCAACATTTAAGTCTTCCTAAATTTTTTGTCCAAAAAAATGTATAAAAAAAAAAATTTCTTGCAGAAAATAATTGTTTATATTAAAAACAGTTTTTAATTTTCAGTTTTTTCTGTTCGAACAGTTTTTTGCATACATTTGTTTTTGTGAAAACTTTTTTTTTTTCCCTTTCTATCAAAACATAAACTTTTTCTCCAACAAATAAAATAAGAAACAGTTTCTTCTTTGAAACGTAAAACAGTTTTGTTCCAACAAAACTAGTTTTTCCAACAAGTAAAAAAAGTTATTTTCTATGCAGAAAACAAAAATATTTGATATATGAAAACAATTAATTTAAAGAAAACTGAAAACAGTTTTTTTATTTACTCTGAAATGAGAAATAGAAAAACAATTTTTTTTTATTATTCCTACTACTCCCCTTTCAATTCCAAGCTTATTCTTAGACATAATCCTCTTCGGTTCATTCTCTAACCAACTAGTCTATATAGTATGGTAACATTTGCTCACGAGTGTCTTAGCACGTCATGAAATTGTACGACTTTTCTTTAGTTTTAGTTTTAAAAAGGAATAAACAAATCTATATGCTAATTCAGTCAATAAAAAAAAGGAGAAAAAAATTCATATCAACGGTTCAGAACGATTGAATTTTTTAATTTTTTTTAATGTTTAATTTTTAATTTTTAATTTTTAATTTTTAATTTTTTTATTACTATTTGGGATCAAAACACATCCCCGGAGTGACAAAATGTCCAAGAAAATAGGTGCCGGAGGCTAGCCCACCGTACACTAAAGTCTGGCATAGTAGTTGATCATTGTCTTCAACAACTGTCTTTTGATAATTTTATTTTATTTTTTTGGGTAGGACCGTAGGGCTGTTGTGTTATTTGACGCATCCACTGTTTAAACTCCGGATCGGACCGGCCAATTCGATCGGTCCGAACCGAAAATCGATCAAAGAAACGGTCCAGTTTGCCCACTAAAATTCGTTTGCTCAAACCCGATCAAAGCTGGTCAACTCTCACTCGCGGTTGATCGGTAAACCAGCTTTGAACCGGTCATTGATCGGAGGTGTAATGACTTTTTTTGGTTTAAAATCCACTTTAATTTACCCTCACCAATTTCACTATCTCACTTGACTCACATGTTTAAATATTGCCATTAACTCTCCAATTATCTTTATTTTTTAATCTATTTAATATAATTTTGAACGTCAGGGTTCGATAACAGTTTCAATAACGATTAACCCGGCGGTTGAACCGATGACCCCCGGTACTTTTTCCAGTTCAAACCCAGGTTTCGTTTTTAAAACATTGGCTACAACCTAATTATCATTTATTAACTATGGTGATCATTTTCCTTGCCATATATATATGCTAGTAGTAGTTGTTATTTTGAAGGTATTTGTATGGAATATAAATGTTTCATATTCTTTGTCTTTTCTTTTCTCTTTTTTTTTTTCATTTTAACATGACATACTATATATGTAATCATGTATAGGTAGTTATGTATTTTCATTCAAAGATTTTTTATTTTCTTAGTATAATATTTTTTGTATAAAATAACTACGTCAATAATAATAAACTGAGACAACTATAGCAACTGCTAGTTATAACAATACTAGAATTTCTATGCCCAGGTATTACGTAAAAATAAAAGTCACCTCTTAGACGTATTCATTAGAGTTTAATTTACAACATATAAAGTAATAATACGGAAAAAAATACATTCATACATATACGACGAGATACATTGTTCCAAATGAGAACAAATTAGAAACTATTATAATTTTTAAAAAAAAATTGCTAGTTTGGGAGAAATGTGGGGAAAAAAAAGGAGGCTTTTTTTTTTTAGTTTTTTTGTGTGAATTCCACTAAAAAATGATCCAATAATTAAAATATAAAAATATTCCCAAATTTAGAGATTTTTTGTAAAAACATATGTGGCGTTCCACCCATTTTGAAAAAGAAGGAAGTGATATTTTTTGAAAAAAAATATCTCAGGTGAAATTTCCAACCGTGCATAACTTAAATAAATTTAGTCGGAGCTAGTGGCAGATCTTTTAAAATTAAAAATGAGTGTATTTTTTATAATATAGATTGTATACCATTTAAAACCCTTTCTCTCTATTTAGTATTTTTTTTTTCTTCATCTCAGTTAGAGGGATGGGCAAATTATCCCGAAATAATCGTGGCCTATCCCGCCCTGACCCTAATAGGAGGGTTTATGGTAGGAATAATCGGGTTCAGGACAGGGTATGGGGACAAAAATAAAACCCGGATCGGGTTTCGGGCTTGGAAACCCCGCCTCGAACTCCCGCCCCGATTAACTATAAATTGACAAAATGACCTTTTTTTAATTATAACATAAATTATATAATATATATATATATATTTATACCGTTTATAAAAAATTATATATATTATAAAAAAAATAAACAGATGGGGCGGGGCAGTGCTTGTGCGGGGGCGGGGAGGGTATGAGATTTTGAGTCCCAGTCGCGTCACCGATTTTAGGACGGAGTGGGGGAGATTTTCCTAATCGAGGCGGGGCGGTTTAGATGAACCCATCCCGAACCTGGCTCCGTCCCATTTCTAATCTAGTCTATTTCATAAGGTTTGTCGGGTATCCACTCTATGACTATTTTTTATATTTCGTCCGAGTAGAAAATCAAATAATTTTAAGGAGAATGGTTGAAGTGTTTATAGCCCGAGTCTTGAAAACGGTATAAGTTCTTTCACTTCTTTGAATCAAACTATGGAGGGTTTCGAATCTCTCTCTTTTGTTTTGGAGTAAAATTAGGCAACAAGGTGTCCTTTTGAAAAAAAAAAATAATTCCTTGTGCAAATCGAGAATCACTCATTCATTAAGTTGGTTGCCACTATAAACCTATGAGATATTCATATGTCATGGGTCGGGCGAGCTAGGAATTTTTAGAGGTTAGGGAATAAAGTGTAAAAAAAAAAATTTTAAATATTTTTTATAATAATTTTGAAGTCCGGGTTGGGCTACAGCTCTTATCAGCTGTAGTCACCGCCCCGATCAGGGCTAAAGTTGTTTTCCAAGTGGCACCACGCAGCGCCTGAGTGGCCTTTTTTCCCTTCCCTTTTCCCGGCCATTGGCTTATTGGTTTTTGATTGCCATAATTCGTTAGTTTTGAGGTTTAATGTGGAACAATTCCTAGTTTAAGGGTCAAATTAAAAATTGATATTTAAGGGTAACACTTGTAATTACCCTACTTGCTGCTTGCTGTATATATATTCCCCTCATCATCTCTCTCCTCTCTCCTCTCTGCTCTGTGTGGAAGAAAAAATTGGGAGAACCCTAAGCGGCGAAGAAGAATATGTGAAAAGGGTTCTTTTGCTAAAGGGTTTATCAGATCACCTTCAAAACTTCAATTTTCTACCTCCTGGTTATGTTTTCATACATATATTGCTTAAAAGGTCGTGTTCACTCAGATTTGCTCTGTTTAATTTCGTTTAGTCCTAGAACTATATCTATGCTCTTCTGTGATTCGTTTATAATCTCCAAATCTTGATCATTCTAGAACTTGAATCACTAAGAACGGCGTTAATGCTGGGAATTGTGACATTGGGGTCCAAAAATTCAAGCAAGATGCATTAAGGGTTTGCATGCAATTCCTTTTCTTGCTTTTTGTCAAGTGCTTAAATTGATGGTTTGTTTTGAGTTTCGGTTTATCATTCGAATCCCCATTTGGAATAGTTTGGCTCAGAGTTCTTTGGTTTATATACTCTTCTGTGCGTATTTATAATATCCAATCTTTTTGATTTCTACAACTTGAAACAAAACGAAGATAGATTTAATACTGGAAAATGTGACATTGTTGCCAAAATCAAGCAAGTGTCTTTTAAACCGGTCT
>VIGQ01000584.1:35000-50782 GCA_009663005.1 Actinidia chinensis
GTCCGGGTTTTTCTTCAATTGCCACTATCGTGGGTTTTTCTATACCTCGATATATTAGACCTCTTGTCCGTTTGGGTATTTGCTGTCTCTTACACAGTCTCTTAACGGTCTCGCGTAGCTGCTTGGCTACCTCGTATAGCCTTGTCGTCGGATGTTTCGACACCTTTGGCCCGTCGGGTCTTTTAGTTTTTCTATGATTTTCTCCAGAGGTGCTTTGTATTTGTTTAGACTGATCTGATTAAGCGCCTTATCTTGGTACCTTATCTTGCGCCAGTGATGTCCTGTTTCTTGTTTTTCGGGGGCCTTTGTGCCGTAGAAGCTTGTATCACTTTGCGCCTGGCTTTTTGTTGATCTGTCGTGAGTTTCGGTTTTTCAAGTAGTATTTTTTCTCCGTCTCCGGCACCTTTCAATCACTGATTGTCAAGCATGAGTTTTATTGATATCTTCGCTCTATCTTGAGGGAGAGTGTTGAAAATATTTTAGAATATTCTAGAATATCCTAGGATATTTTTCAGATGTAGTAGTTTCCTAAAATTTATGATTTAATTTAGTTTTCCTTATTATCAACAGTAGATTTATTTTTTATTTTTTATTTTTATTATCGTTACCTCAGTGTATAGATTCTGACCGAGATGAGTTGAGATATGACCTAAAAGTAAGTACAAAAGAATTAAAATGGATGAAAGCTATGAAGCATGGTTCTTCAATAAACATGGGTACCAGTACCGGATGTGCTACAGGTACTAGTATTTGACATGATATTTTTGCATGTGTACTAGGTTTTTGATGCAAAAAGTCACTTAGTTGTTTGTTTTTAGTTTTTTATATTGTATCTGAGTAGTAGCCTAGCATATGGCACAAAAGCCCCTATGCCAGAATAATATTTCCTTTTATTCGAGTTGAAATTAGCTTGATAGACTTTTGTTTTAACATAGCCATGCTTATAAATTGAGATTGGTTTTGAAGGTGCTTTACACATATTAAAACTAATTGAACTTTGGTAGTACCTAAATTTTGGCATATCAACTTGGTTTGTAGCTTGGATGCGACGGAAGATCCGCGGGCTGCCGTTGGACTTGCAGGTCTTTCGCGCCAATTTCACTAGACGAATTTACTGCATCGGACTAAATGGCCGTACTGATTGGATGGACTGCACTGGATCCTAAATAGCTATGCCATTAATTCATTAATTTTTGCATTTGATTTTTTAATTGTTGGATATTAATTATTGACTCAATTATGCAAAGATATATTATATGGGCGTTATCCCAAAAACTTACCTGTACCATACCAGTCCCGAGTACACGTGATACATAGCTGAATGATGCCAAAGTTGCAAACCCGTAGGTTTAGTCATCCTCTGCAGTCTTGTGCCTCTCTTGGTAGGGCTTTCTTATGTTTGAACTTTGAACGTACATGATGATGAAATCTCAGGTCAGGCCTCATTATATTTCACGTGTGCTGCTCCTTCCCTTAATGTCTCAATGTTTTGGTTATTCTCATCTAACTACACTTGATCTTGGGACGATGACTGAAAGAGGTATGAGCTATGATACTCTTCTCCAATTTGTGGACCATTTTGGTTACTTTGTGTGCTTCACTTATAGATGGAAATAAATCACACTCAGAGATTTTATGCTGTACTTCATTAGGTTCCTTCAATCTAGATGTCCTTGACTCTACCACTCATTGATTGTTATGATTGTTTTTCTATCAGAGAGATAATGTTACCAGAACTCGCTAAAGCCACTAGCGACTTAGGATTGGAAACATATGTTTCAAAACATTGGTTTAGAATCAGTTCATGAAACGGTGATGTGAATTGAATTTATCAAGTTCAAAGTTGGTCCACCTAATATCCCTACATATATTCCTTTGAAAGAAAAATTCTAGTGGTTCCGTAGCAAGAAAAAAAAAATGGAAAAACGTGGTCAATTCAATCAAATAACACATGAATATAATTTATAGGATAATTCAAAAAAAACTACTACATTCTATTAGATTTGTATCACTTCTTTTAAAAAGGTACATTCTAGTGGTAACATATATGCATAATATACCACGACGTTTAGGGGGCATATAGTGTATTGCGTTATGTTTCCCGTTCCCGTTCCCGTCCCGTCATATACTTGGCTTCCTTCTGATATCATATTAAATTTGAGTTTTGTGTGCTGATAAAGACTTTTTTTGTAGCTTAGTGCTTATAATTGGCAGTTGGTTTGAGGTTGTTGTTTAAGTACAATAAAAATAATGAACTATGGTATGTACCTAACTTTTGAATTGAAATTAGTTGTACTTGCAATGTGAGGGGGAAGGAACTGGAGCCTGTGAACTTGCAGGTTCTTCCGGCCATTTACTATAGGATTTTACTGCACCTGACCCAACGGCGAGTATGTAGGGGGAAAGCGGTACCGATTGGAAGACTATCTGGATCCTTCCTTAACTACTATGCCATTTGATTAATTTAGCAAAATTATCTAATTGTTACATATAATTTATCAACTCAGAAATGATGCAAATATATTTTTTACGGGCGTACCCTGTTCCTATTTTCTTAGTTTTTTCGTACTGACTTAACCATATCATCTCGGGTTCCAGTACACGTGCTTCATAGTGAATGGTGCAAAGTTGCAACCAGTATGGTTAACTCATCCTTCTGCAGTCTATAGCCTGTCTAGGTAAGGCTTATTATTTTCAACTGACATGATGACGAGATCTCAAGTCCGGATTATTATATAGGTTCAACTCTACTGCTCCTTCCTTCGTGTCTTAATGTGTTTAAATTATTCTAATCCTACTACAACTTGATTTGGGGTCTAGACGACCCGAGAAGCATGCATAGAATCGGTGTGAAAACAGGTTATGAATAGTGATATTCTTCTATAATTTGTGGACCCTTTTGGCTACTTTGTTTGCTTCAATCATAAATGGAAATAAATCACCCTTAAGATGATGTATTGCTTCATTAGGTTCCTTCAATCTAGATGGCCTCGAACTCACCCACCCACTCATTGATGTTTCAGCATGCTTCAATGCAATGAACATAACTAGGTTCCAATTTGAACTGCTGTCTAGTGGACTAGTGTTCTATCAGAGAGCTATGTTACTGACGTGCTAATAGCCTAGCGACTTGCGTATTGGAACGCACGTTTCAAAACATGGTACAATTCTTTTCCGAAATTGTAAACTTTCCGATCCCCAAAGTTTTTCTTATTTATTTTCTAAATATTTTCCTTTGAAAAAGAATTAGTTGTCATAGCAAGAGGAAAAAAAAGAGAAAATTGGTCATACCACACTTAAAAATATATTTTAATGTTACTACCTACATTCTATTAGATTTTTATTCTTATAGTACATTCCTTCATTTCTATTGTAAACCTTTAGAATTCTATGCATTTGTATTGACCACGACTTACGGCCTAGTATGTTGCGTTCGTGGTTTCTCGATTCTCTCATACTAGAACTTTCCAAGTTCCAGGCAACATGATTATCAAATAAATTTGCATGTACGACATACCATTGAACGATGAGAAGCTTTTTGTCACTAACAAATTTGCAATCTTCTGAGAAATCGAAAGGACATTCTTGCATGAACACTATGCTCTCCAGGGAAGGGCATGGAGTTTAAAATCACCTTTGCTTCTTCTTGTATCTTGTTTTTGTAGCTAGTGGGGACCAAACCTAATTGTGGTAAAAACTAATAGGCACATGTCAATTTTTGCCTGCCAATATTGTCCCAACTGATCTGTTTTTTGTCTGTGTTTTTGGTGCCGGGAAACTTTCCAAGTGGAGGTAAATTTTCTTTTTCTGTTAGGCAGATTTTGCTGTCCCTTATTCCTTCTTTAAGGACACTGGAAAGCGAAAAAAAGATGCAGGCATGCTATTGAAGGGTGGCCATATCTTTTGTCATAAACCTCAAAAGTGGTAAGAGCTAGTCATGCTGGTCATTATAAATCTCCAGCTTTAGTGGGCAATTAATGCTTGATCATTGATGTTCATTGTGGTGGTCAGGCCTGTGAACTATTCAAAACTGTTGTGAACAAGGAGATTAATTTTGTCATGGTGCTAGACATGCCTTCAGATTTGAGGATCTTTTTTTTTAAGGCTGATTTTGAGATTAAGGATTTTTTGGGGTGGGGCCTTGGCTAGGGGTTGGGGAATTGGAATGGGAATGGGAATGGTGGGGCGGGCGTAGGGTTGGGGGAATGGAAGGGAATGGGAATGAATGGAATGTTAAAGTTGTTTCTAGACTATTGGATTCTCCAACTTCTCTCTTTTTTCTTTCTATTTTTTGTTTCTAATCAAATCCTTAATCCAAATAGGCTTTATTTAAAACTGGCCAATTTAAACTGTTGTTGTTGGCGCTGATTTGACTTAATTTTAGCTTGTTTTAATTTTGGATTTTTTTTTTCCCCTTTCTTTATTAAACTGTTAGATCATAATTTAATATTTTTTTTTGGTTTCTCTTTGAACGAGAGAAACATGAAAATGTTAACAAAATTGGTCGAGTCGAGAGAACATGAAAATGTAAAAAAATTGGTCGAATTTGAAAATAAAAATCTCAATGAATACATAAATTTCACTGATTTTTTAGTGAAATAAGTGTTTTTTTTGTCTTGGTGAACTTATAGTGATTTTTTTTAAATAGATAAAAAAAAACTTTCTTATAGTTTATATTTATATTGTTAAGGAAAGCCAAAAAAGTGAAAGTATAAAGTATAAAATTTATGATGGCGCCGATTTTTGAAGCCCAAAATTGGGAATTAAAACAGAATTCTATATTGTATGGTGAAAGACTTCTAGTTTTTTTGGGGGGGGAAGTGATTGGATGCATCAATCTATCTCCTTTGCACAGGTTTGAAAATCTTTATCTCTATGGCTCCGTTTGGTTGGAGGATATGAAGTGAAATCCCTTTTAAAAGATAATTTTTAACTTTATTTAGATATTTTTTATAATGAGTGGACAAGGGTGTGGAATAAGGAATAAAATATATAAAGAAAAATAAAATTAAAATATTTAGATCTTAATATCTATATATATCTATATCTATCTATATATATATATATATATCTTTCCTTATCATCTCTTTATCCTCCTCCCTCATAACTTGTTAACTAGGGTGAGGGTCATCTATAAATTATCTTATCTGCTTCTATCCGCCTGTTGGGGAAAAAATTATCTTTATTTTTCCTCCCATATCCGTCAACCAAACAAACCGTGATAGGATAGAAATAATGGCTGAAAACTTATCCCCTCCACCCTATAATTCTGCCAAATGGTCTTAAGGTTGTGTTTTGGATTGATAATTACTATATGAAAATGAGAAGGAAGAGGAAAAGTTCATAGTCCTATTATTAAATATTTTTTAAACAATATTTCTACTTTATTTCAATGATTATGTATTCAAATAAGTTAGGACACGATAACCTACTGACTGAATGAATATGTATTTCGAAATGAGTTGTGAATTCTATATTCAAGTAATGAGTACAGAACTTATATATTATAGAGTATGAGTTTATTCGTTCATTAATAATTGTCCTCTAACCCGCTATTACATTTACATATCTATCGATCTCCCTTGCTTTTTGCAAATTCAAGATCAAAACATATCTCTTTCATTGACAGGCTCCGTATTGGAATTTTCCTTCCTCACATTGTTTTCTTAATGAAGACCCAAAGTCTGTTTACTTTTATTTTATTTTTATTTTACTGAAGACCGCCAGTCAAGATGATAATTGCTTAGATCCTGTCTGTTGCCTTTTTTTAGAATTTTCTTGAGGAAGGAACCAAAGGATCACAATCAGCCACATGGACACAGCAATCAAAAAGACAGCACAATGCAAACATTTATGAAAGGTTGTTTTGCAAAAAGACAATGTTACAGAGAGGAAAAGTAAATCAAGGATTTATCAATCTGGAATCAAGGATACTCTTGGATTTCTATATATAATTGCATCTTCAACCTTATCCCATTGCTAGAAAGATACGCAGCTTTTTTTTTTTTCATGTCATGAAAGTTGTGCTAAAATGTCAGTCACAGCTTCTTATTTTTATTTATGAATCAAAAATAACTTTAAAAAAATTTTAAAAAAAAATCGTTTTGATGTTTTCAATTTTTATAGCTTAAATGTTCAAAAGTAGTTCTAATGTGTGTTGAATTAATCTGGTCCATAGATTTTATTTACATAGTAGTATTGTTCATATTTATATTTTTACTTCATTTTAACTCATAACGATACTAGAAATTGAACCATAAACAATTGATTGGTCTTAATTAGTTCCGTCGACAAGTTCCTTTCTCAATAGACTTGATATATATATAATATATATTTGGTAGAAAGTTGACATTTCAGCTACATTATTTACTGAACTGATACTAACACACTGTTTTGCTTTTGGATCAGTTATTATGGAGGAATTTTTTTTTTGTTTATCTACCAGTTCACATTTCAGCTACAATAAAATTGAATTGATACTATCACTGGTTTTTTCAGATAACTCGGTAGTTTTGTCCATTAGTGAGGGACCTATGAATTGGCCAAACTCAGGAATTATAGCACTTTGATATGTGATTTTGGAAAAGAGCAAAACCTCTAAGTTTCTTTCGATCAGGCCAACCCGGGAGTTTTTGAACCTGATACTAACACTGGTTGAGTTTGAATTAGTGTTTTATAGAGGAATTCACCAAAGGAACAAGAAGCAGAAAAGAAAGAAAAACGAACAATTAGGAAACTACAAGTAATCAGATACACCTTCAAAATAGACTGATGAATAGTTTTATTTTTTTAGCTTCAAATGCTATAAACCATGACTTTGGCTTCAAATTTGATCCCTTCTCTCATCTTCCTTATAAATCGTCACATTTCTTGTTTAGTTCCTCTGCACTCAACAATTCCATCCCCTCTTCTTCAAAAATTCTTCTTCTTTGATTATGTCTAATCCACCTTCTTCTTCTTCTTCATCTTCTTGTTGTTGTGTTGTCAAAATTTCATTCTCCTTGCCTTTTTCTGCAACCAAATTCTCATTTCCTCTCTCTTTTTCTTGTTCAATTCCCACAGCTTCTTCTCTAGCACTGCTCTCTTCTCGGATGATTCGGGCACCGGCGTTTGATTCTCGCTGGCCAGAACGGGAATTTCGTATCAGAAAAACCAGAATTCCATTGCAGAAGAGGAATATGTAGTTCCTGTCAGTGGTGTAGCTGAATATTTGGAAGGAAAAAATTGCTGAAGTAATGGCAGAGCGAAGGAAGAAATGGGAAACAAGATAACAGGAGGGAAAATGCAGAGATGGAGAGTAGAATTTGGATAGATTTATTAGATTTTCTCAAAGTTTGGTCCATGTATGTCAAGAGATGAAAAAGCTGTGTTTTTTTTTTTTGGAGAGAGAGAGAGAGAGAGAGGGAATGGGAAAGCTGTGTTGAGAGGGGAGGAAATGTTTGTAACTTTGTAAGATGGAACTGGGACTGGGGTAAAGTGGGGGACTTGAGGGGGTATTTATAATCTTGGGCGGACAAGGGACAAGGGACAAGGGAGTGGGTGATCTTACAAATATACCCTTCATCAATGAGAGGAAGTGTTCTATTTGGTGGTTGTGAACTAGAGAGAAGCATCTTTGGTGTAATTTGTAGGGCCTTTCATGATTGGGGTGGTTTTCTTCCCTGCATAATAAATAATTGGTTGGTAATTGTATTGCGAAAATAGATAGAGCTAAAGAGTCCATATTTAAACTACTTGTAAAAAATTGTTTTAAGGTATGGCCACTTATTTGGAGCACGAAAAATTGTTTTAACGTATAGCGACTGTGTTGTGCTTGTTATTGCCTCGACTCAATTTACAATTAAACCCAAAAATAAGAGAGTGGTATGTTTTAATTTTTTACGCTTTCTTCATTTGTTTCTTCATTCATCGATTTAAAAATTAGTAATCTGCCTTTAATTAGGTCACTAAGGGCATGCTTGATTATCCGAATTAGGCAGGACTGGCACTACGAGTTCAGTCCAATCCACGTTGTTTTTAAAAAAGTTTCGAACTATTAGTCTGAGCAAACCAAATAGTCCCCCATACTTGGGACAAGGTCCTAAGGTTTCCAAGATTTTGTTAGTCCAGCCAAGTAGTCTGAGGACTACTTGGCCAGTCCGAATAATAAAACATGCCCTAAGAGCATCTTAGTCCCATCTTAGTATAGTATTCCTACTTTGCTAATCATATTTAGGGACTTTTTTTTTTGTACTCAATAATATTTCTATTTATCTCAATTAAAATATCTTTTATTTAAATTCTTGAAATAATTCAAATAATTAAAAGTTGAATTTCCATAAAAAATACATTTTTTTCTCACTGGGTATCTCCGAAAACGAAGAGTTTAGGGGGTGAACGTTAGGGAGACCTTCCAAATTTTAGGAATGGGAAGAAGTGGATAGGGAGCCTACTAGAGCCCTATTTGGATTTAGACCTTTATTCTGTTTAAAAATGAAATTAAGAGCGAGTGGAAGTGCTCTAATAACAAGGGAGTACGTGCGCTAAACTAGCATGGACTTGGACCTCTGAACTAGGCATAGGACTTTTCTTAAGTTTATTTTGGATTGTATTTTTGGAGCTTTATTTGCGGCTTATTTTGAAGAATCTAAAGAGTCATCGAGGAGTTTATATTACTGTAAAAAATTAAAAATTGACAGATATAACTATTAGTCAATCAATAACAATTTATATAAAGATAAATCGAAATAAATCATATGTGACATACCCATTTTAAGTTATAAAACATGACCGAACAGTTACTAAATATACTCAATCAATATAATATTTTTTAATATTATCTTTACCAACATATATCACAATATAAATAATTTATTATCAAAATTAGACCAACACGAAATTCAAAATACTTAAAAATGGTGCAGTCCATTACTTAGAGTTATAGAAACCCTATCCTGAACTTGAGACTAATTTGAACGGTTGAACCATTCAAAAAACTGTACATGATTATGACAAAAAGGCCTGGACAAATTTATTTTTGATGTGCAAGCCAAATCAATTTTATATGTAGGTCAATGAGTCAATCTTTAGGAAAATTCATGGAGGACCCAATTATTTTACAAGGAATAAGACTTGTATAAATGCGGGGGAAGGAGGTCTATGTAAACAGTCCACACTTGTTTCAAATTTAAGAATGATAGTATTGGATGAAAAATTAAAATTAATTTGTTACATAAGTTAAATTCTTATATTATGACGCCATATAAAACGCTAACCCGGAATCACATTTATGGCGCTACTAATATATATGATTCATATAAATGTCACATCAAATAATACGAAAGTTTAATGTCATAAATAAATGTATCGTTTGAGTAGTATATTTTTATTAAAAATGTTGTTGAACCAAACACCCACATGTCACACTCCACGGTAGGATAGATATTTTAAGCAAACAGCACACGTTCGGATGTATGGTAGAGAAAACTGGTTTGTTTTCATAGAATTTGGAGTTATTATGTGCCCTTTAATGCACAATATATGTTTTTTTCCTCCTCTTGACGGTTCAAAATTGTTTATTGTATGGTTTAATGCATATATTTTATACCAAAAAAAAAATCATTTGGTCGAATATTATTAGCCATATTATCCAGACTGGTTTTGTCCTAAGGAAAATAGACGTCAAGATTATTTTAAAGCTAATAAACAACATCTATACAAGCATATAGTTATCGATATTGATAAACTTGATTTTTTTGCAAATAGTCTTCTCCGAAAGCCTCAACAAAATAAAATGGTTGCAGTACTTGAAATTGCCCTGGATGACCTACACAAGGACGGATCCAACGTTCCTTACTATGGGGGGCGACAGCAAATTGAGAAAAAAAATTTAAACTATAATATAAAAAAGTTTAAACTAAAAATTTGGGGGGTAACCTCTATAATTTTAAAATATCTTTAAAAAATTTGTCGGGGCTTAACGTATATAATTTTTGAATTATATTAAAATTTATAATATAATTAGTGAATTTTTTAAACTTTTAGAAATGTGATCGCTCCCCCACCCATCCTCGGTACACAAGCTCAGATAGGTAGATTGGTGCCCTATATCCACACAATGACCCCAAATCCTTTTTCGTTCAACTATCATGTGATCAAAACTGTGCACTCAAAGTCTGTGTGATTAGAACAAAAATTATAATATAAAGTGAAACAATAGTAAGAGAAAGGAAATTTAATTTTCTGTATCCAATGGTTAAAACTGATTTTTTGAAAAAAAGAACTTATAAGGAAAAATTCTTTATGGTCCCTAACTTGAACAATGAAGTGAAAAAAAAAAGTGGTTTTTGACTTCATCTAAATATACCAATTATAGAATATAAAAAAATATAGAACTATATTGTAAAAAGTTCAATATTCAAGAACTCTAACTAAAATATATTTCTAGTGACTTGAAATTATTAATATCAATTCTAACAACATGGAAAGTATCATTAATTGATAATCTATTTTTATATGTCAAAGCACAATAAAACAATCATCAAATTAATAATATTCAATAAAATTGAGAAGTTAAAACCATCGAGGTTCTTAAGAACAAATTGAGAAGTTATCAGTATTGTATTACAAAGCTATTTAAAAAATTAAAAAATATTATTAATAATTTGAAATATATATTGAGAGAATGTCAATGTAAATTTTAACAACATATGAAAAATTATCAATATGAAATTATTTTTAAAAAGATAAGTGAATAATTATCAATTATATATTGTGAGAATTTTTCAAACACAAAATTTAAAAATTGAGAATATATCAATTTAAATATTTAACTCAAAATTCAAAAGAAAATGGAAATGAAAAAGTTATCAAGAAGTTCTTAACATATTTTAAGAAAATAAAAAAATTCTCAATATGATATGTAATATTGAAGAAATTCACTACACACACAAAAGCAAAAAGTTATCACTATAATCAACAAATCAATAAAAAAATTAGTAGCCACAACAAGCAAATGTTATACTAAACAAATTAGACTATTTTGTAAGTATTTTTATGAAAGAGCCTGAATTGAGAAGTTATCAATATGATCGGTTCATTAATTAATCCAATTTTTGCAATCAAAAATGATATATTCGGCATGTTATAGGCTTTTATAATTTTTTGGGAAACAAGTTTAGTATCTGGTTATTTTAGTATACAAATATAAAAGGGCTAGAGTCCAAATCACCTAAAAAATAAAAAATAACTTTTCTGGTAGAACAAAGTGACCAAGAATTTATTAATAAAAAGGCTTCAAACTGACCCTTTTATAATTATCCAAAACTAACCACTAGGAAAAATAGAACTATGGGCAAAATGGAAAGTTAAATAATAATTGGCTACTTTCACAAGAAAATACACCTCTGTCCGAATTTGTTTTTTTATTTTTCTCTTTTGAACGTTCTAAAATGCTTGAAAAGTCAACAACTAAAATATTATAGATTTTTTCATTTTTTTTTTCATTTTTGAATCAATGTGACACATCTACTTTTCTTCTTTTAAGTAGTATTAAATTATTTAAGGATAATTTTGAAAAAAAAACTTTAAAATTTGATTTTCAAAATAGTCAAACAAATGGGGGGACGGAGAAAATAGTATTTTCGGTGAGAAAGTGAAAGCCATGTAAATCTATTGTAATGAATTATACAAGACATTTTACCTTTTTGCACTTATGCTAGGCAAATGTAACTATTTTTTTCACATTTTTCACCACTTTCATACTAATCAAACTTACCCTCAAGTTATTATAAAATATCTTAAATGTGGTCCAAAGATGAGTTAGGGGGAAAAAATATTAAAACTTTAAAATTAAGCATTATTTAAAACCACAATTGCACTATTTTGATCATATTTATATATTTTACAAAAAAATCTAATAGCAAGGTTGGTACCGTTAGAAAATAGACTTTTTAAGCTATAAAATGTTATTCACGGGTTGAAAATAGAGTACGACCACATTGCTTAAAAATATCCAAAGTTCGTTAAATATTAAAAAACAAGTTACATAACCAAATTTTAGGGGCAAATTTAATACTAAATTATTTTCACTCAGAATAAATAAATGCAGTGTTTACATATTTGAAATCTCTATATGAGTCCCTAGTTTTAAAAATTACACGATGCAAAATTCTGAGTTTCTACAAAAGATATGATTATTTTTTTTTTCCAAAATTTATCCCAAGAGACTGCACAAACTCGAGAACCAGATGTTTAGAGCAAATTCAATCTAAACACTGTTTTTGACTTATAAAAAAATAAATAAAAAAGTTTATATTTAAAAATTTCAACCACTCTAGCTTTCAAAAAATAAACAATGCACAATTTTGAGTTATAATATAAAATATATGGCGTTTCGTCAAATGTGTTGGTCAATGAACTACACAATGCGAGACCAATTTAGGGCATCTAGTTTAAAAAGAAATTTAATAGTGCATCAATTTTCGAGTTGTCACTAAAAGATATAATCTTTTTTTTTCTCCAAAATATGTTACTGTAATTGCATATACTCGAAAATAAGATGTTTATGGCAACTTCACCTTGAAAGTTACTTTCACTCAAAAAAAAAAAAAAATAACAAATTTTTCATATTTAGAAGATCAATTAGCCTAGTTTTAAAAAAAATGAAAATGTGTGTGCCATTTTGAATTATTACTAAAATATATATTTTTCAAACGTGTATCGCAGAGAACTCTACATTTCATTTTGCACACTTGGTAGCAAATTTTTTTTTTTGTACTCTTGTCCAAAATTCAACGATTTGCATCAATTTACCAACATGAACATTTAGAAAAAGTTTTGGCAAAGAATGTAAAATAAACTTTTTGCACAATTATATAACATTTGCCACTTGAACTAAAAAGTGCACAGTTTGTAATATTTTGCAAACTTGCACAAAAATTTGCATCTTGCGTCAATTGACGACACACTTTTTTTCCAAAAGAATAAACCAAAATTTGCACATATCGTAGAACATTTTGCACGCTTAAATTAGAATTTTTGCGCACTTGTTCTAACTTTGACAAAATGTATACCAATTGTATTAAAATCTACGCCATTTGCAAATATTTTCAACCAACTGGATATCATTTGGTATATATTTGGACTAAAATTTGTGCATAATTTTCGAAAAAATTGCACAATTGAAATAAAATTTTGCACACTTGGACAAAAATTTACGCAATTAAAGAAAAATCATACCCTTTAACCAAAATTGCACACTTCCACCAATGTACTCAATTTTTTTATATTTATACCAATTTGTAACAAAATTGCACATTTTTTTTTACATAATTTCTATTCAATATGGATCTTATTTAATATTTTTGATGACACGTGCCAAGAATATAATTTTTTATTAAAAGAAATCTATTTATACAAAAAGTTATATTATCTATGTTTTGAAGTACAAAAAGTACACATGTGTGGTAATAAGGGGTGAGGTACACTTAGATAAATTTCCATGTGAAAATTTTTAAGGTATTAAACTTTTTGTGCAAAACTTTAATACTATTAGTTTACAAAGTGTACCGACCGACCCATCACTATCCCATTTAAATAGATTTTTTTGATGGGGAGTCTCACTACCCATTAAGTTACGTTTCCACACCAGTTTTTTTTAGAATTTTTTCTGACTTTTTTGTTTAAAATAAACAAAAAAAATAATCAAAGTTGACTTTTTTGCTTTTCTGTTTTTGTTTTTTTCTTAGTTTTAATAAAGTAAAGCCACAAAGTAAAAAAAAAAAATCTTATTATATATGATAGCAAGCTTAAAACACACTTGCTTTTAAGCATCAGCAAACGGAGCCTAGGTTTTAAAAATCTAGCCCGGGCTATGTGCTGGGAAATGTACCATGACCACACTCTCAGTTGATCTTACCATAAAGCAAAATGTTTTGAAAACAAACCCTTTGAGCGAATCAAAAAAATTGCCCTCCACGAGGTTTTTGACAGGACAAAGACGAGAATCAGAAAAAAATACGAAAGGGTAAGATCCCCATAAAATTTCTGTAAATATAAAATTTCTTTCTCTTAAACCATAAATCGTTGTAACATTTTATTTTATTTTTTTTTACATTTTCAAAGACAAAGCTCCGCACATCTAGATTTTCAGTTTTACCAATTACCTTTTACTCAGTCAGTGAAATAAATAGGAAAAAACATGAAGATCACTTTACAAAACAACAAACAAAAATCGCTAAATTTAATCGTGTATGGGCAGAAATTGTACACTTCCGGTAAACGGCTACAAACACAAATTGCTAGGGTACTACCGTTTTCTATTTAAACCCAGACGGGTGCTGTCTCACGTAGATCACTCTGTTTTGATCCGCACTCTCCCAACTTTAATTTATGATCAGTTAGGCATTTCTATGAGTCTTTCCTTTTTTAATATAAAAAAAATTATTTGGCATTACCAAGTCTTTTATGGCTATTTGGGATTAGGTTCAGCCGAAATCCATGTATCTTAAAAAATATAGTAGCCGTTAATGACGAGGGTCCAATTCCTTCTTCGGAAATCAGGAAAAAACAGAATGCCAGTCTTAGCATAACTGTTGTTGGAGTTCAGAGATCTTGCCTAAGGGTTGTCAACGGTCCGATTGTATGAATTCAAGGACCGAACCACAAGTTTAAACGGTTAAAGAAAATACAATCTTATGCAACCAATTTAGGTTCGGATTCCGGAAAAAAATCAAAAATTCACGGTTCGGATCACGGCTTTATCCACGGATTGTTACATTCCACGAATTAAAAAAAAAAATTCATGTAGCACCATGACAAGATGAAATAAACCGATCAAAAAAGAAACAAGTAGGCATAAAGCCAGAGTGAAAGCTCATAACTATAAAATTACACTTGTCCCTAACTTCTAATTATACCACATTGAGTAATTTAAAGGTAAATAATAACAATAATCTGTTACAATTATAATTCCAATTTTTATCCTAATACTTTATATATATATATATTAAATCTCAACGGTCCGATTCGGTTAATCACGGTCGTTTATGAAATCCATGGACCGACCACGATTAAACGATTTTTTAATTTTTCAATCGTGTCCAGCCATCCTCCAAGCAACCCAATAAAAAACCTACGGATCGGTTTGATTCGGTTCGGTTTCTCTGCGGCTCGCAGATTTTTTTTTTTATTAATACAAGCCCGAAGCTTGCAAAAAAATTTTCCCTGCACTTTTTTTGCTCATTTTTAGAACATTGCGCTACCCAAGGTTATAGTCCTTTTTCTTTCCCGCCTGGTCAATATAATTCGTTGTGTGGCTCAGAAAACTCAGTCTAATGTTTCGCTTAACCTTCAAATTTCATGTTTATCGGCTACGCATCGAACCAAAATGACTGATTAGAGCTGAGGAACTGATCAGCATAACCTTAACTTGAAGATTGATAAAGGTGCGTTATAAATGCCTATGAAAGGTGCTCCTAGAGCAATAGAAGGAGAGCAAAGACTGTTCATTAGAAGCGACGAGCTTGATGCCGATTGGGCTCTATTCCACCGTGTTGAAAAATTAGAAGAATAAATTACGCCAGAGCTCTAACCCTTACGGCAACAGCGAGGGACTCCCTTGGAATCACATATCTTGAAGGCCAAAGCACAAACGTCCGATGGGAGATCTTACCATACCTACCGGCAGAGGACTCGTAAAAAGCGGAGATCTCAACGAAACGGCTTTGCATGTTCATGACAGGTTCTCTTCAAAACCTTAGCTGATTCAAGAAAACGATTGCGTCATGCATGAATATAACTCG
>VIGQ01001375.1:17500-25000 GCA_009663005.1 Actinidia chinensis
TGCAACTGCACATGAAATGTGTCGACACCTTACCGACCTCAAAAATAGTAACTCCAAAAATTATAGTCTCGACATACCAAAATTTACAGTGTTGTGGCGATACAATCATAAGACAAAAAACCATATAATTAATAATTATCAAAAAAAGGCTTCAACAATTCCAACAATTGCGATCGTAGCAAATCACATTTTTCATCTTAAACCCCCCCCACAACAGAACAGTCCCACAATTTGGGTGTTGTAGCAGTCCTCAATAACCTTTAAAAACGCCTAGAGATAGTCATTATGGACGCAAATGAACAAGAAAATGGCTAGAGATTCCTCAACAGAAAACTGCATTATCCCCACCTCAACAGGCCTGAAGCACTTAATTCACCAACGAGCCCTGAATTTTTTCCGATCAAATCGCAAAATGTCTCGACAATTTGGAGGGATGGCCATTTAGTAAAAATGGGATATTCTTCAACCACCCATAGGAAGGTTCATTGTTTTCTCAGGCCCGAATATTATTTTGTTTTTGCCAATACGTTGAATCATTATAAGGTTAACCGCATCGTCAGATTTGGGATTTTGTGGCCCCTACATTTGTGTAAGTGGTCACAATGACAACACAGATGGGATAGTTGAATAAGACAGCTCTGTGGAATTGTGGTAGAGTTTATGGATACGAATAATGCTAACACGCCCAAGAGGTAGAAAGTGTAGTATACAAGTGAAATACACGGCTTTCCTTCGTGCGACGATAAGCATTGGCGACGACGATCAAATCAGAAAAGGCAATTAGATCAATGACGGCGATTAAATCTGAGTTTTGCGACGAACAGATCTGAGTTCGACGACGAGCAGATCTGAGAATCGCATGAGACAAGGGGGGCGCACGAGACGCACACCTCATCAAAGTGGTTGCACCTCACTCACGTCGAGGTGCAATGTGTGCGTCTCACTATGTCTCGCACCTCATCGTTTTGAGGCGCGAGCCTCTAATAACACTGGATTAAGCTTAAGATTGGTTGCTATTTGCCGATGCTGGTTTTGAAGATTGCTTGTTGTCGATGTTGCTTCGCCATGACTAGTTAAAAAAATGAATGAAATCTGAATGAATGCAAATGAGTATAACACACACGGTATCATGTTTTGAGAACATGTAATAGCACAACTAATAACTTACCGTGTAAGCTATGTTTTGTCCATGTATGACAATTTTAGTTGACAAACCGAAAACGAGAAACAAATAGTAGACTAATTACATAGGGACAATCATAATCATATAACCCGCAATATTACAATCCTAAATTCGCACGACTTACCCCAACTAATGCTGATATGAAGGGTAATCGTCAGACCACACCGCGACAACAAAAGCTGTGGATCTGCCAACGACAATTTTGTATTGGGTTAAGAGGAATTGAGGGGGTGGTTAGTGACGAGAGATTTTGAAATCACAATATTTTGGAGAAAGATTTTTTGAACAGAGTACATGGCTCCCAGGAACAATCGAACACAACCTGAGAGGGAGAATCTCTTAGTGACCTGGGTGATGAGATAAAGACTCAGAGAGGGAGGAGTTTGGGAGGGATAGATATGGGGGAATTCGAAACTTTTTGGTGAAGAGCTTTGTTGAACAATGAGATGACTGTCAGCAGGAAGTGATCGCACACAAACTGAAGGAGAATCTCATGAGTGATTCTTGACCACATTTGTTATTTCCACCGACATTCTGTCAAAGGTTAAGTGCCAATTTTTAAAGATTAATATAACCCTCATCAAGTTTATGTATAATTAAATATAAAAATTGAATTGCTTGGATGGTCATATAATTCACCTAAATATGTAACTTTCTTTATAGGACCAAATATTAGGAGATGTTTTTGTTAACGTTGTCATTTTTTTTTATATTTTATGTTTGTTTAGTTTGTTTTTTTTTAAAACAGAAACTAAAAATATGTTTGTGTTAATTTTTTTTAAATTATTTAAAAATAAAAATATGGTGGCGGTGATGATGGATACGGAGATTGTGGAGGAGGCGGTGGTGGTAGCGGCGGTGATTTTGTAAACAAAACAAAAACTTATTTTTATTGTTTTCACTATTTTCAGAAAAAATGGTAGTAATTTTGCCTTATTACAATTATAAACTGCAACATAAATAAATTTTTATTTATATTTATAAAAAAAACAAAAATTTAAAAGTTATCAAACATCACCTTAGTATTTCTGAATTTATATTTTTGATTTTTCACAAATGATAGTTTTAGATTCTTCTTAGGTCCAATTTGACATATTTTTTTTTATTTTTAGTAGCATTATTTTTAGTTTTTGATAAAAAAATAAAAAAAAATCAATTCAAAGACATTAGAAAAAATAGAAAGTCAAAAAATACTACAACAAAATTAATGCACATTTTTTTGGATTAACAGAATTTTTGTGCGTGTGAGTGGATTACAGAATCTTAAATAAACAAATGAAACCAAGTGACCCAAAATCCAAAAATACTAAAAACAAAGGGTAAATTAAATGCCAATAGTCCCCTAAGATTTCACCTTGTGTCAATTTGGTCTCTTATGTAATAATTTTCTTTGATTCATCCCCAACGTATCCAATTGATTTATAACGGTATTTTGCTAGATAGATTTTTTTTATAATTATTTTTTATTTAAAAATAATCATTTAAGTTTTTTAGTAGTTGAGAATCGTTTTAAATTTGACTCGATAAAGTTATTTCACGACTAGGCACATATGAAAGAATTACATTTGTTGTTTTTTTTTTTTTTATGACCGTGGAACACACACATCCTGGTTAACGCAGGAGGAAGTAGCTCAAACCGGGCTGAGTGGGTCCCCACAAGCCCACTCACCAGATGTAAATGGAGAGATCTCAGCCGATGTCAAGACTCGAACCCAGCCTCACTGCGTGGAATACAGCCTGCCTTATAATCTTTCCTTGCCTCGACCTCAGCGACACCATGGGGTTACATTTTTGTTGTTATTTTAGTTGGATTCACCATGGACAAAGACCACAAAAACTTCAAAACCTTTTTTATTATTAAAAAATATTTAAAAATATATATATATAATTAGTCAAAGATCATATAAAATTTAATTGCATATATTAAGGATAAAATAGATAAATAAAACTTCAAAACTCATTTTATAATTAAAAAAATATATAAATAAATATCTGTAAATAACAAATTACCATATAAGACATGAAGAATCAAAGCGATACAACCAGTGACATAATTTATCCAAAACAAAATACCTCGTTATTCCAAACATTCCCTTAATGTAACAAATTACTAACAAGCACCAACGACCGCGTCAACAACCATAATAGAATCATATCGAACTAGGGTTTCCCTCTTAACTTTATCGAATGTGAATGAACGAAGAATCAGATCCAATCAATCAATATCCTATCTCATGTTCAATCTTCATGATCCCTCATTCTCTCTCCTCATTGACTTTTACCGTCTGATTGTCTGTCAATGTTACCCACAATTCCAGCGTTTATGGGTGGTTGTGTTTGTGCTTCGTTTTTCTATAAATTTCAGGAGAGTTTGTTTTTTAAGAATCAAACTCTTTTTGGTCATTCGTTGTGAGTTGAATCTGTTGCTGTTAGTTGCGGTTGTTTCTGTGAACCGTTTGCTGTTAATTTGGAGCTTTAATTTATACTTCCATATTCGCTTCGTATCATCGAAGAACATTTTTCCGAGGCTAAAAATTGTTACCTTTGCAATCTCGTCTTGAACGGGTTTTGAGCCTTTTTGCTTTAATTGCAGTTTTTTCTTTGCTTTTCTTTTTTGTTTAAGTTGAAGGTCGAGAATTTGGTGTTGGAAAATTTTTATTAAGAAAAGTAAAAAAGGGATTTTTTTCCCCGTTTGTGTCATTTACCGAAAGAATTTGTAGTGAAAACTAGAATGTGGTTGTTCATTGGGAAGAAGAATCAGACTTAACATATACCCCCCCAAATCTTTTTTCCCCCCTTTTTTCTGAGTGACGAATAATATAGAATACTGAGATTTTTGCAGTACATTCTTTTTCTTCTTCGCCTGATAATTTAACGGGACACAAGTTTATTATGTTCGTGAACGAGATTGGCCATTATCCATGTGATATAGAAAATTCTATATTTTTCCTCAACCCATTTGATTAATTGCATTTCTTGATAATAAACGACACGCTGATGAAGAATATTATATCTTATTAATACAAATAGTTTTTCGGGACGTGTCCCCTTGTACCAATTTTGGGACACATCCCACTATCCTAAGATTTAATTTAGGAAAAGTCTGGCACTTGAAACACCAACCCAACTTGATGCTCATCCATCCACATGTACTACATTAAATATTACCCGGCCCAAAATACTCATACTACTGCAGTCAATATAACATGGCACCTGAATTAATCCTTCATTCTTTCAATTGATTGTTGTGTGTAAGAAGAACTGGTATGATACGGCCCTAATGCATCTGATCCATTTGACACAAAGCCACCATAACTTTCATCTGCAACTGCCCGCCTGCCCGGGATGTACCCATCAGCAACGTAACAGAAAACAGAGCTCATTTTTGAATCTGGTACATGATACCAATGATAAACGGGTTCTGTCTGTACGTGACACAAATGTTCTTTGGTTTTGACTTGTGATATTGCTGAGAAACCTTTTGCAGCCTATTCACAGAATCACAACAACTAGGCTTTAATGTTATAAGAAACATTGTTGTATTGGATCTCTTGGGGTTGGATTTTTTTAGCTTTAGGAATCAACAATGTTTTGTTTGCTTCCTAAACTCGACCATATAAGCAATCATGTACTCTCTATTTGTCTTGCTTTTAATCTCTTTAGACTTTTTGTTAGGTATCTTCTAAACAGTAGGTTCTTCATTTGGTATTCTCAATCTTAAAGTTTTTCTTGTCTAAATTCAAAGAGACCTTGTATGTTTTTTCCCCGAATTGATTCTGCCTTAGCTTGGTAAAGAATCATGAGATCTACTTCACATCACCTCTTCATTTGTGCAGTTCCAATAAAAAAAATTCACTTTTGTGCGTAGTGATTTTTTCCGCTTTTCTTTAAATGTGACCAGAGCGGTCCAGTCAACCCTAAGTTTTGTGTCCCAACTAATCTAGGTGTGGGTCATGCATCTTTTCTTCCTCTCATTATCATTATTCATTACATCACCCATTCCAATTTTAGATTTTTTCCCTCCCCTCTAGCATTTCATAAAAAGTGATCGGATCACTCCTGACTGTTGCTCTATTGATTTTCTTTCATACATAAACCAAACCACCTTAGGAATGTTAGAGATCCCTCTATCTTCATTGGGCCTACTACTCGTACCATTTGACAACTATTTCTCTCTCTCTGGCTCTCCTTTTTACCCTACCCACACTCCATCTTAAGCATCCTCATAATAATCTACACTCTTATAAATGTCTTGTTTGCCTACATTTTGTCTTGTAAAGCCTTTTAGCCTTATAGCTGTTCTATTTAATTCTATGGTTCACATCCCCTCACCTTCAAAACCTTCAACTTCTAAGCATTCTGAAAAAAATACTCCCTCCCGTCCCCACTCCCCAGCTTGTACCATCGTCATTCCACCACCACAAATTTCTTTACTGTAGGACTAGGTCGCTTTAAACTCTGAAGGACAATCTTTTAATATTGTTTTAATTGCATTTTGTTTATATATTGCACATTTATTTAGTTTCACTTCCACTTCCCATGTTTTGCTTCTATTTCACATTTTTTTGCTAAAAAAAGTTTCTTATTCTACCAAAAATTCGCCTAAGTGTGTGGTTAACATATCGCATGTTTGATGTTTAAATTTGAATAGAAAGTATATGGGAAAAACTGAATAAATATTATTCAATGGAGTTACTCCTATTTAATAACAAACTAAGAATACAAGAAAAGAAATAGCAAAATAAGAAAAAAATTCTACTAATCATTAACAACAATCAATGCTTGGAATAAATTAGAAAATTTATTAGGAAGCTTATTCAAAACACATTAGAAATAAATCCTAAAAATATCCCTCTAATCATAAATATCTCCAACACATTCTCCCCTCAAGTTAGGGCGAAGATTCACCGAGACTAAACTTGTTATGACAATAGACTTTGTGAACACATCTGGGTCTGAGATGAGGAGTAACCACCCGCGAGGGTTGGTTCCACTTTCAATGGGTTTGTGATATCCTAAGGAGTCAATGATTTACCAGAAAGCAAAACAGGTTGTAAGAGAAATCTCGGTAGAAAAGAAGTTACCAAGAAGCAAACCGGTCCATCCAGATAAACTAATAAAAAGTGGTCTGAGGACCTTAACGCACGCAATGCATTGGAGGCCCACACAAGGGTAGGCGACATCACGAGGCTGCCACAAAAGCTCTCCTACACCAGAGAGAGGCTGTCGGGTCGGAAGAGCAGAGAAGGTTGTTAGAGGTTTTGCCGGCAAGAACAAATTTTCTTTTGTTTCGCAATCGAAACAGTGTCGAAATGTTCCCCGTTTTCTACGAGAACCGAGCGAAACATTATGGAAAAAACGCAACCCTATTATTGGCGATCAAATACGCTGAAACATAAACATACGTAGCAAAACGCTATAAGTACCAATATAAGTTGTATTTACCTTTACCTACCTTACACACCCCGAATTTGAATTTTTATAATGAGTACATTTCATAAAGAGATTTATTTTATTATTTTAATAGTGTCACTATTGAAATATTGTTCGAAACATTTCGAACATTTCCCGAAAACGTTTCCGTTTTTCTGAGCCAACCGAAACAACCCCTCGAAACGAAATTTTGATCCTTGGGTTGCGAGTGCCCTAGAGGGTGCGACGGAAGACTAGAGAAATTGCCATGGGGCAGCTTGGAGGGTGTGGAAGCAGTGAAAGTTGGTCGGCAGCTAGGGGTTCAGTGTTTTAAAGAGCGGTGGCTAGGGCTTAGAATTTTCCTGTTTCTAATTACAACTAGAAAAATAATATGAGAAAAAAATGAACTTAATTTATTCAATGGAATTTACTCTTGTATATACAAACTAAGGATAACAAGAAAAGAACATACAAATAAGGAAACAATCTACTATCTCAATTACGATCAATGTTTAGGCATTAATTAAGAAATTTATTAGGAAGCGTATCCCTAAAACACATTAGGAAATGTAACCTAAAATATCTCCCACTCATAAAATATTTCACACTTCCCCTCAAGTTAAGGATAAAGATATCATGAGACTAACTGTGTAAGAAATGGACTTAGTGAACGCATCTCATTTCTGAGACGAGGTAACAACACCGTGAGAAGTTGTTCCAAACCTTATCTAAAGGGGTTGTGATTCTAAGCAAGTCATATTTACCAAGAAAAGCAAAACAAGTCGATGTAAGAGAAATCTCAGTAGAAAGAGTAACAAAAAAGCACCGGTCACCGATAAACTAACACAAAAGGGTCGAAGGACCTAACCGCATCACACGGCTGCAATGGAGGGCCCACCAAGGGC
>VIGQ01001375.1:32500-35000 GCA_009663005.1 Actinidia chinensis
GTCTTTTAATTTTTGACTAACAGCTAACATATTAGTGAATGTTTTATACTTACGAATTGTTCTATTTCATTTTGTAAAAAACTATGTTCCGCAAATAAAAACTTCAATATAAGATATTTTCCTTTTTCTTAAAAAAATAAAAAGAATCCTTTGAATCATGTGATTAATTTATAATTAGTGTTACAAATCATCCTTTAACTACTGTTATTCAATATTGTCTAGAGTTTTTCAGTGGTATTGCTATATACATTCAATAAAAAATATTATTATTTCCAGAGTTTTCATGTGGGTTCGCTTAATACAAGTTGCTATGTGTACAGTGTCCATTAATTATATGCTTGGACAAGTAAAAGTATTAATCAAGAAAACGTTGCAAAAATATCTTTCTTGGTCACGCAAATACATGTTTTCACTTGCACAAGTATATATAGTGGGCTACTACGAAATCTATTAGGGTCGTGAGAGTAGGAACGTACATTTGGGATGTCTTAAGATGAATATGGTTAGACTTTTTAGTGAAAATGACCAGTGCAAGTAATTAGTTAAAAGATGATTGCATAATAACTACAAATATTATTGATTAAAAGGATTTATTTATTAAAAAAAGGAAAAATCTTATATTACGTTGTCTATTTGGAAAACGTTTTTTACAAAATGAAATAGAACAATTCTAGTTAAAATTCCGCTATTATGTTAGTGTGTTATTAAAAAAATTAAAAGAGAGTTATTATCTCCGAAAAGAAATAGTTCATTTAATTAACATTAATTACTATAATGTTTTATTAATTATTAAACAAATTAATTTATTAATAAAATTAAAGATAGGGATTGTCATTATAAATTAACAGAAAAAGATTTTTTTTAGTGATGAGAGAGAAGAGAAGAAAGGAGATTCGTCAAAGAGAGGGGAGGGATATATTAATGTCTTTTTATCCTCAGAGATTGATTTCTAGGACTCAATTGCTTAATGATCCCTCGCACTGCCAAAGAGATATGGTTAGCTGGATCTGGTTTGGAAGGCTGCTGCCCATGCAGATGTTTTAACTGTTTAAGAGGGGCCACAATGCAGAGTATGCCCCAATATGAATACATCTTAGGTCAGTCCCAGGGGCCAGGAATGATGAATATTTTTGCCTCACTCAGCCTTAACCTAGGCTTTTTTCCTTTTTCTTAAGGAATTTAATAAGCCTAACAACAAAGCCCAAAACAACTACAAGGGAAAATAAGCCTATATTCCCTCAGCTCAATTCATTGGTCTGAAGCGATATTAATCTACAGATTCCTAAAAGTTACGATCAAACAACTCTTTAGTTGCTGTAAAAGGGATTCACACTGTAACCCTTTAAACAAACATCAGTCCGAGCTAAACTTTTCACATGAGTGTGAACACTCGTAGTACTTTCGTGAGTCTCGTATTTTTACGTGAGAAACTTTGCTATCAATATACGTGGCAAATACTTGCGTATTAGGAACATTACGGAATTTAAAGGAGTAGAAGCCAGAGGAAACATGGGGTTGGGTAACTTTGGTTGAGACAGAGGGTTTTTGTCTGTGATGAACCGCCTACATGGGAACTGACTGCAGGACACTTGAACTGGGGTAGCCCTACCCACCACTCTTCCCTTTTAGAATTCAAAATGACCATTAACTTTTTTTACAGTATCCCAGCATTCTATATGGTATCACGTCCACCTTCCCTTGCAGGTGATCTTAACTCCCCTCCATCACCATTAAAAGTTTAAATTGTTAACTTGGTTGTCCCATTTATCTTCCCCAAATTAAACCTCTTAACTGTAGTGCCTTTGAAAAAGAAAAATTAATTTAGGTTGTATTTTTTATTTTTTATTTTTAAAAATAAGTTTTGTTTGGATCAAGGATTTATAAAGGAGGATTTGTAAAGTGAAGAATAAAAGTTAATGATAAAATTAAATCTGAATCCTTAGATCATTAATTTTCTACCATTTATTTTGCTCTTACCAAAAATTCCGTTAATCTAAACACAACCTTAGAGATGGGAAAAACAGGAAATTGAAGGCGAACTGTAACTAAACTGGGAATTAATTTTCACACAAAAAATTCCGGTACAAAAATAACTCCTTTTTATCTTATTATATCGAAACTATTCTTTTTTAGCACAAGTGGTACCGAACTCACACTTGCTCTTTTACTGAAAATAGAGGGCGGGCTGCTTTTGTAAGTTGCTCAATTAAAACAAAATTTTTTTTGTATAAAAATGAAATGTATAAATCACTTGCTAACCATTTCGTAGAACCTGTGGGAAAAAAAAAGTTCCGGACTTCCATGTCGAGGAGCAATTCAGTATTGGCAAATTATCAAGAACTTTATGGTAATTTTGTATAATAGAAATGCAAATAAAATATTGTTCATAATAATAATTTGCAGTACTTTTGCATGCAACTAGCCCAAAAAAAGATGAAAGTCACATGAAATATTGTCAACAATTAATTATGAAGAGAATCATGACTACTTACCCTTTTGG
>VIGQ01000752.1:0-7500 GCA_009663005.1 Actinidia chinensis
ACGATTTAGAAAGTTGACCAGACCGGGTTCTTTTCGAGAACCGATTTACGTTGAACCAGCCGATCTGTCCCGATTTCAAAATAGTGGTACAATAAGCATTTTGTATTTTCTTGCATAATAAATTAACAAGTAAGCATTTTAAAACTTAACTGGTGTTTAAATTTAATTGCAATCCTGAAATCAATGTTTAGTTTTGGTTATTTGGCCTAAACTGTGGGCGGGGTAACTAAACAAACTAACTTGAACTGAGTTTGTATTTGGCTCGTTAAAAATCTTGTTTGAGATAGTTTATTATATAAATACGCTAAGCTTTAAACATAATTTTTCAGCTCAATAGGCTTATATATTGTTTAAAAAAATTAAGATACCCAGCCAACTTATAATTGACTCATTTTAAAAGTTTTTGAGATGGATAAATAAACGAAACTCAGACATAGTTTTAAACTCGTTAAGTTATCAAAACAAACTTTAACGACTATGTTCAACTTGTTTTATTCACCCTAGTGGACTGGTTAGTTAGTAAATTGTTTAATGAATTAAAAAAAAAATATTCAGAAGAAAATTTAGATTGGGTTTATTGTTCTCTGCCACTTAATTACTCTGTTTGCTGACATATTTTAACTTGTTATTTATTTTTTACGTATTTTTTTAATGGAATAGAAGTTTATAAACCTTCATGATTGTCCAATAAGCATTTTTGGTTTAAGGTCATTCCCTCTCAAATTTCTGTCTTGAAAATTTAGACCCAAACCGGAGAACACAGACAAAAAGAAAAATTTACGTGGTTCAATGTGACCAAAGGAGTAAAATCGTAAATCCATGGTTGTAGTGGTTACTGTATAATAGCAACCGCAATAAATACAACACATTCATCAATAAAGAATCACCAATAGAAAAATAATTCTAAAACTTAAGCAACAAGTTAAGGCAAGAAATCTTTCACATAATTATAAATAATGCACCAAAAAATCCATGAATATGGAATAGATCCTTTCCCCTTTCCTCTTTCATCTTTCGTTCTCCACCAACACCAACCAGCATATAAGGAAATAAGGCTCCTAATGATCTAACTAAAAAATCTAAGTTCGTTTAGTTTTGGCTAAAATATTAAAGTGAGATATATTCACTACGTTTCTATTTTGAGAAGGTGCTAAAAACTTCCATTGGGTTTTTGAATACCAAGTGATTTTTTTTTTAGCATCCACTTTACTATTATGCCAGCAAAAGTAGAAAAAAAAGTTGTGGGCAGCGGTATTTTTGACATTTATTTTGTGTATGGGGTATTGGGATAACCTGAAACAATCTGGTTAAAAAATATCACTTGGGCATCTTAAAAACCCAATGAATGCACTAGTATTTTTAGCAAAAACTCATCCAAAAAATTTGGCCACAAGGGGCTTAAGTGACAATTTTGATTTTTGGTAAACGTTTTAGATTATTTTTTTTTTTATCAAATGCACCCATTTTTTATTTTGAGTTACAAATTACAATAAAAAATCTTAAACTTTGCTCAACATCGAATTTTCCCTCCCCTTTGGAGGTATCGTTTAGGAAACCTCACAAAAGTTGCCACAGAAAAAATACAAACTGCATTTGGTGAGCTGTGAAACCGCAAAAATCACCAACCTTTTATCGGGCCAGATAACATCTGTTTGAAATCTGGGTTGTGGAGGAATTTGTACAGAAAAAAAAAAGAAATGGAAAAATATTGAAATGAAAAAAAGTTGAAAGAAAATGATTAGCTTGCACATAAATATTTACTCATCTTTTTATTTGATTAGGAAAAGTGTTGATGAAAGCTATTTTTTCGAGTCCTTTTGATTTGGAAAAATTAGAAGAAATGAATATTGCCCCACTCTTAATTTTCCTTTTGCCTTTTGGCCAAATCCAAAGCCCAAACATAGCCTAACTGCATCATTATAAAAGTCGTAGGGATTTGGATATGGTAATGAAGATAACACAGATTGAATGAGAACAAAAGCCTATAAACTGATACTGGAACCAATTCTAACAAGAAAGAGTTTGTGCTCATGAAAAGTAGATCTTATATCATCAAAAATGGAAAACAAGAACAAACGGATCAACAAGAAAAAAATGACAAAAGACACATGGGACTCAAAGGATTGATGAGTGCACTCGAGTGATTTCGTAGGGACAGGGTGAAAGGCATTGGAGGCGGGTATTGGCAGCACTGGACAACTGTTGGCGGGCAGTTGCCCCAACAGCGTTGGTGGCGGTGGTGGCAGCACCATACATTGGATAATGTGGCGGTGGGGGTTGAGGGTGGCAAGGGTATTGACAGATACTTACAAATCAAAACAAGGGTTTGGGCCGGAATACCGCCACCATGAACACCCGGTGATTCGTCACAGTAGATATTAGAGACAACCAAGAAAAGTACTAACACGAACAGCGCTTCAGTATGCATCATGCTTTTAACAATTTGGAAGGACTGGTTATTGGAAAGACCGATAACCTGAGGGAAGAATGGAAAGATGGGAGAACTCAAGAAGATGAATCGGTGGGCTACTCTTTATCATTTGTATTTGTACTTCGTCTAAAATTGTGGCTCTAGGCACCATGAAAGTAATGTTTATATGTCGAAATGTGGCAATCAAAACGCGGTTCGACGATTGGACATTTTGCATGAACCCCACGCAGGCAAAACACAAATGATAGCTGTACAAAAAAGATAAAGTGCCTACCAAATGGATCTAAATTAGCAACCGTTCACAAGTCGAATGGGGCAAAAAAAAAAAAAATAGTCCAAACGATCATGCAATCAGCAGATTGTTACTAGTCCTCGTTGCGCAATATTTCATCAAGTTTACTCAATTAAAGGCATGCTGCTGTAAAATTTGACTGGGGCAAATAGAAAACAGCCGATTTACAAAATTGCCGTTTAACAACATAAAAGTGTTCTTGCAAGTATGGCATACGTTGTCACTGCTTGAACCATTCTTGTTTATGAACAAAAGGTATTTTCCCGGAAAAGCCTGTCGTTGTAATCACTGCTGAAAAACCGTATATATTTGTGTTTCTTCTCTAAGCATATGTTGGCAATGGATTTGAATAGCTCATGTTTCGGATAAATGGTTGGGGCTGCGTATTCCTCAAAGGGCACCACTGGAAAAAAAAAAAAAGCTGGAGTTAGATTTTTTCACTATAGGTGTTTGAGTTAGTGAATTTAAAAGAAGTGTTGGAGTTGGTTTCAAACTCCTCCTCTTTGGATTTGCTTCAAACTCATTTTGAAGTTGCTTCAAATCTTTTTTGATTTGAATTCAAATACTCAGTTTATAAAAAGGACTGAAAGTCCCAAGATTATTGAGAAATCAAAATCATAGAATAGAAATTTGTCTTGTTTTCTTTCTCTTAGCTCTCTGTTTCTGATTGGAGAGGAAGGCTGAGAGTTGTATCTGTTTCTCCATAATATGAAATGCCGACACCCGCGACGTAGGTAATCTTTCGAACCTCATAAATCATTGTGGTCTGTGTGCGTGATTATATTTGCATGTATGTGACTAGTGTGATTCAATTTAGGGCACAACAATTGGTATCAGAGCTCAAGTCAAGTTTCGGACATATGGCAAAAGTGCTTTCTAATTGAAATCCGATAGCACCATTGTGTTCGCGCCTTGAGACAAGGCCCTAAAGTCTACCCCGTCCCAACAGCCGCCGCACGCTCCCTCACATGCCACCAAACACCTTCAGCGCATTAGATCCAGCGCAATCACGTGCTGCATCCGCACAGACCGGGAGTGTAGGGCACACACATCCGTGTGTGCCGCATCCACGCAGCATCCAGTCAGCGCTGAGCACCGTCAACGCCACATGGACTCTGTCAGGAGTTCGGTCAACGTTCATCAGTACCCTTCAACGCGTTATCATGTCTCGTCAGCCTCTGCACCTCTATTTGGTAAATTTTACACTTTTAGTCCCCGAAGTTTTAAATACTTTATATTTCAGTCCTTGAATTTCGAAAAATAACAATTTGGTCCTTTATTTTTGAATGTATAGTTTTGTCCTGACATTTTTAAAAAATTACAGTTTTGGTCCCAAGATTTTCTGATTTTGATAATTTGGTCCCCAAAATTTTTTGATTTTTTATTTTAGCCCTCCTTACGTTTTTTAGCATTTCGAACTCTCTTGTGGTCAAAATTTGTATATTAAATTTTATATATATATATATCAATTAGGTGGATAAACTTGTTTTTAGATGTAAAGAAAAAATCACTAGCATTTCGGTAGCTCTGGGCGTAGGACTACCATACCATGCAAATTTTAAGTTTAAAAAAATTGATAGGACAAAATACCTCGGCATGTGGCAATGCGAAGTTTTTGATATCCTAATTCCAACGATTAGAATATTACTCTAGATGCTAAGCCTGATGACATGTTATAGAGTATTGGCGATACTTAATCGTCAAGCTTGCGATACTATCAACTTTGTCTTGCCAAAGACTAGAACTACTTTTTATGAAAGAGACCTCAGCAAAGAGTTATGGGATAAACTTAGAACAAGTGACATGCCTAGAGGTGTGAAACTCACTCTATCTAAAACTAAACTCTGTCTGCTTCTAATAAATCAGGTAGTCCATGAATGAGCATCTGAATAGTTTTAATAAAATTTTGGTTGATCTGTACAATCTTTATTTGAAATTGATAATGAAAGATAGGCTCTTTTATTTTCAATTCCTTGTCCTAAAACTTATGAGCATTTAACACCATATTGTTGTATGATAAAGATAAAATTAAAATTTAATGATATTCTAATGCCTTGATAAATAAGGAGGTACGGAGAGATCGTAAGCTCATAAGGAATCGAGTTTAATGCATTTAACAGCAAGGGGTAGGCGAGTACACGAAGTCTAGAGAGAGATGGAAGTCTCGCTTAAATTAAAGAAAAAATCACCTGATAGGCGACAACTTTGCAAAGATAGTGGTGCCTATTATCATCAGAAAGGCCATTTAGAGTACAATTGTCTGACCAAAGGAAAGAAGGAACAAGAAATTGAATGTGGCATAGAACAAAATGATGAATTTGGAATACAATTTTGCCTTTTTTTTTTTTTTTTCTTTGTGTTTTTCACATCATCCAACTAATCATTCGGCGAGTTGATGATGATTCGGATGCTCGTCCCCACATGAGTCCTTACAGGGATTGATTTTCAAGCACTTGAATCGTTCAACAGCGATGTGTGTCCTAATGGCATATGAAAATGCCTGCAAAAAAGAAGGGCGGCAATATCCGATGAAGATGTTCGATGGACTATCAAAGTTTTGACTGATGTTCGTATTTACCGGACTTGAAAAAAAATTCTCTCTCCTTGGAACTTAGACTCAAAAGGTGTTTCTAAGATCACATAGAAGGTGAGGTATTCTGAAAGTTGATCAGGTGCACCTGGTTTGCTATGAAGGGCACTCAAAAGGAAATCTATACTTCCTCGATGGAAGCTGTCACAATAGAGTTTTGTTGTCTCTAATAGTTTAGATGGATCAGACACTTTCAATTATAGCACATGAGATTGGGCATACTAGTGGGAAAACTTTGTAACTTTGGTAATACAAGGAGTTTTGAAAAGAACTAAGACTGAAAAAGTTAAATTTTGTGAGCATTGTGTGCCTGGGCAAGCCAAAAAAGGGTAAAATTTAGCACTTGTATTTATCAGACTGAGGCATTCTGGTATGTTCACACTACATTTGGGCCCGTATAAGGAATTTTTCTTGGAGGAGACACTAGTTTGTTACGTTTATTGACGATTTCTCAAACGAGTTTTTAGTCTACACTATGAAACATAAAGATGAAGTTCTTATATCTTTTTGAGTTAGAGCAAATGGTGAAAACTCAAACAGACAGAAAAATCAAGAAGGCTCCGATCTGATAATAGTGGCGAGTACAAATATGATCTATTCCTCAAAGTATGTTGGGAGAAAGGGATAGTCAGACACTTCATAGTTCGTGGTATGCCTCAGCAGAATGGAGTGGCAGAACGCATGAACCATACTCTAGTAACGAAAGTTTAATGCATGTTGTCTAATGCTAGATTGAGTAAGGAATTTTGGGCAACGACCATCTATGCTTATCATCTTGTTCATAGATTACCTGCAGTTGGGATTGGTAGAAAAACGCTAATAGGTATGGTCCGGTAAACCTATCACAGATTATGATTGGTTGCATGTGCTTGAATGTTCTGCATATTTTCACATGACTGAATCCATGTTGGATCCTAGAGACAAGAAAGCCATATTCTTGGGCTTTAGTTCTGGTAGAAAGGCATGCAAACTTTGGTGTCCCGAGTTAAAGAAAGTGATTCTGAGAAGGGATGTTACTTTTGATGAATATGGGATGTTATAGTTGAAATTTCTGAATCCGACATCTACTCAGCAGATGGAGCTTGTGAGTCTAGTAGTGCTGACTAAGACTATTCAGACTGTTGATATTCCTAATGAGGAATCTGATGATACTGACACTACACCAGATTTGAAAAAAGCTCAATTTCACAACTAGCAGAATCCATCACAACTAGTAAACCGCAAAGAGTAATTCATAACCTTTCGATATATTGATATTGGTGGCCTATGCACTTCCAGTGATTGAGGGAGTTCTGTGTACTTCAAGATGTCGTGCATGGTAACTGAAAATTTGAATTGGAAAAGGCTATGGATGAAGAATGAAGTTGCTTCACAAGAACTAGACTGGTGAATTGGTCCATCTCCCCAAGGGAAAAGAAAGTAATATGGTTGTAATGTGGTATTTGCCCAAGAGAATATACTCCCAATAGTCAAATTCAAAGCTAGATTAGTAGCTAACGGTCTACACTTAAAAAGAAAGATAGACTATAATGAGATTTTGTCTTCCGTTTCAAGATTCGTCTATTTGGATTTGTACTAGCTTTGGTTGCTCAGTTGATCTTGAGTTGGTTTAACCGACGTTAAAATCGCTTTTCTATTGGTGATTTGAAAAGAAGATTATGTCCTCACACAGCCAGATGGGTTGCAAAGTAACTGAAAAAGAACATTTGGCATGTTGGTTCATGAATCTATTGTATGGCTTAAAGCTTTCTCCTCACCACTGGTAAAAGCGATTTAATTAGTTCATGTTAGAGCACAAATACACCAAAAGGTAATTTGCTCCTATGTGATTTTTGAAAACTCCACGTAGTTTCCATAATATATTTTTTGATCTTCTATGTGATATATTGTTTGATCGTATTTAAGATCAAGGGTGGAGATTGACTATTAAAAAAACTCACTCAGTCAAGAATTTAAAAATGAGGATCTTGGCCAAGCTAAGAAAATTTGGTTATGGAGATTATGAGGGACAAGTGAAATGTCAGTTTGGTTGACTCAATCTCAGTATCTAAAAAAGGTTCTACAAAGATTTGGAATGGATATCAGTTAACCTGTCAGCTACATCGTTGAGCTCTCACATCAAATTGAAGTGTTTCTTTGTCTCGCATATGGAGAATGTGTTTTTATGCTAATTGTTGGTGTTTCTTA
>VIGQ01000752.1:15000-37500 GCA_009663005.1 Actinidia chinensis
CTGTTTTAAATTTAGGGGAAATTACACTTTAACTCCATGTGGTTTGACTAAAAAACATAACCCTCATGGGGTTTAAAATCGAACAGATGACACCCGGTGGTTTGAACTTTTAACACATAACCCCCTGTGTTTAAATCGGCACATAACCACCTGTGGTTGAGATAAAACACATAACCTCCCGTAGTTTGGATCAATATGACAATTGAAAAAAAAAATAGCATTTATGTGTGCATTGATAATTTTATATTCAAAAAGTTATTTTTTGTTTATGTCGAGTCCCATTCCAACAATCAATAATAGATGGATACTTTTGTGCTACTTTAAAAAAAATTGCTTTTGAACATAAAAATTACCAAATCAAACATAAAATGCTATTTTTTTTCAATTGGCAGATTGAGCCAATTACAGGGACGGTTATGTGTTGTTTTCTCAAACCACAGGGTGGTTATGTGTCAATTTAAACCACAGGGGGTATGTGTCAAAAAGTTAAACACAGGGGGGCGTCATCTGTTCAATTTTAAAACACATGGGGCGTTACGTGTTTTTGGGTCAAACCACAGGAGGTAAGTGTACTTTCCCCTTAAATTTATTTTATAATTCAAAATATTTATATTATAAATTTTATTGAGAATTTTAATATTTTAATAATTATATGTCGGATATAGATCAATAGTCGCTCAATATCAATTTATATCAAGATAAAATGAGTATAACCATGTGTATCACACTTATTTATTAATTATAAAAAACAATAGTTGATAGATGCATTGTGCCCAATTACGTGATTTTTAATAATATTATAAATATTTTTTACGACGAAACACAATACGAACGATTAGATTCACGTTCCTTTAGTTATCCACTTACTTGATGAGGTGTGAAAATTCTCATCCTACTAAGTTAGCTCAAGAAAAATTATTTGGCCCCGAAGGGGGAACATGTCGTCACGTGTCCATAAAAAAATCACATCACCAAGCGTCTCTCAAGGTCTCCAATTAGCAGGTCCAAGCTTATTCTAAACACCATCAGTTCCTATCAATATTCAAAATTACTAAGCACCTCTTCCACCACCTTCGACAAGGTAAATTAAGACTCCATTCTTCCATAGTCTCCAACAGTTGCGGTGCCATCTCTAATTTGGCACTCACCACCTGTTACGCTGCGATCCTCGTCCACGGCTTCCATATTGATCACCCGCTTGATTACGTCATGATGTTTTCACACGTCTGGTAAACTCTACAATCTAATAAAAGATCATTCACATCCACTGGAAGGGGTTACTCAGATTCTCACTCATACTATTAGTGATTTATTTTGTACTACTTGTCTTTATAGTAAGTTCACCACGGGTATAATCTCCACGCCAGAGGGGCTGTTTTTTTAGCGGCCTCACCTCGAACGGTGCATTTGCTTCCTTGCGAGGTTAACAAGTCAATATCGAGCTTCTTGTCGAGCATTTCTGATCATTGGTTGCTCGTTCAAAATTTTTACAACAACAATTTGGCTCCGTCTATGGGAATGACTGTTCTCAATAATCTATGCACCTACTTAGCCTTTTATTACCTAGGCAAAGTATCAACAGCACTTTAGATATCAACGCACGTCCAATGGAAAATACTGGTCAACCTCTAGTTCTCGAGGGCATTCACACCGTTATGCATTGAATTGTTGAACAATCAGGATAATGAAAGGAGATACATGGCCATCTGTAACACCACCTTCCACGAATAATCCCCTCTTGTCACCCCCGCACCTATCCTTGAAGATGCAAGGCGATCTCACCATTCTCGTCGGTGGGCAATCAGGATTCACAGAATCATCAAAGTGCTAGTCAGGCACGCTCCATAAGGAGCCGTCAAAGCCAGTCTACAAGTCTGCACTCCAAACGAGGAAGGAGTCTGAGGTGTTCGAATCCGATCACCCCCAACAGAACTCAGAATATGACAGGTGAGGAAACTTGCAAACAAGGAAGATCACCTCGCCGAGAAGACAGTATGCACGGGAATCTTGGTAAATCTACTAATCAGAAATTCAAAGACCTAAATGCCCGAATTGATGCTATAAATATCGACGTAAACACTCCGGCCATAGTGAATGCTTTGATAAAACAAATAGAACCCCCATTCAAGGAAAGAGTTATGAGAGTTAGGGTCTCATCCCAATTCAAATTACAATCTCAACTAGGAGTATATGAGGGGAAAACGGATCCAATAGTCACTTGAACTCGTACAAAAACTTAATGATGCTCTAGGATATGAATGAGGTGATGTGCAAAGCTTTTTCGGCACTTTGAAAGGGCGGCTAGTATCATGGTTCAAGAAGTTATCTCATAGAACCATTGATTGTTAGAACCTAAGTAGGATTGTATTGCCACTCATGAGTACAAGGCAGGCAAAAAGAAAAACCCCCAATTTTCTACGGTTTACCAAAAAGACGGAGAGAGCCTTAAAAAACTACGTCAAGCAATTTTAATAGGTCATTTTGCAAGTAGAGGATTCCAGGATAAGGTCGTTAATCATGGCGATGATTGGAAGGTCTTCGTCCTAGCCCATATTGATTCCCTTTCAAAAAAAGTGCTTAAAACCTTGCCAGCACTCTAGGGTAAAGCCGACAATACATCGCAGCCAGAAGAGCTTATAGAAGACCATGTAGGAAAGCGAGGAAAGGAGGATCAAAAGATGAAGGAAACCAGATACGCAGCGAACGGATTACAAGGCGAGTAAAACTTAAAAAGGTCTGAGGAGATGCCAAGCAGGCAATTAATGAACGGCGTCCTAGACACCACTCCTCGTCGAACTTGATATGATGTTGCCCCCATCATCACCCTCATTCACCCAGGTACTCATGGAGATCACTGAAAAAAAATTTTTGAAATGCCTGAAATGAATCAAAAACACCAACCCTCACGGATAAACAAGAACACATATGCAAGTTTCACAAGGATCATGGGCATAATACGCGAGGAGTGATTTCAATTGAAAGAATAGATGGCTGACTTGATCAAGATAGGATACTTGAGGAAATTATTGTTGACGCCCGAGGCCGGCCTCACCCGATAGAGGATACGTTGACAATAGGCCAACGCATTGAGGTATCCAAAACTCTTCCATGGGGGGGATTCGGATGGACTGAATTCGAATCATCCCAAAAAAGAATGCTTAGGAGCAAAGGGCACGCAGAGAGGAAGGAAGAGGTATACAACCTTTTCGCACCTAGGCTGATGAAGGCACTCCTTTCATGACCTTGATAAATGCGATCTAAACGGCTTGACATCTCTCCATGACGATGCTATGGTATATCTGCCACAATCGCCAATTTCAATGTTTAAAGGATCTTAATTGATAACGGGAGTTCTGCTAACATTTTTATTTGTATCAGCGTTCGACAAAAATGAGGAATTAGGAAAATAGACTCCACCCATTGCATACACCCTTGGGCGGATTGGGTGGGAGAATCAATACACCCCCTCGGATGGATTTAAATTGCCATTGACTTTGGGAATGGAGCCCCACCAAAAAACAATACGGCCAGACTTCATCGTCATAGGTTATCCTTTGCCCTACAACGCGATATTAGGTCGCCTCACATTGGGAAAAAATCAGGGATCATCCACTCTAAACATATATTTGATGATGAAGTTTTCTACTTCCACTTAGGATAGGTGAGGTAAAGAGCAATCAAAAAAAGTTTCAAAAAGTACTTAAAATAGCAATGAGCCAGACACACGCAATGAAAACCAGGCTCAAGAACAAATAAGATAGACGATGCTGAGATGGATGGCTTGAGGGATGAGATAGATGATGCATCCCTCTCATTGTCCCCACAAGAAACAAAAAAAACACCAAGCCATTGGAAGTCATCGATCTCTCCATTAACCTAACCATCTAGACATCATGTGATGATCGGAACCCAAGTTAACTAGAGAGCCTACAAAGTGCTTGGTGGATGGAATTTTTAAGAAAAAATTAGGACATATTTGCATGGTCACAAGGCGACTGGTCCTAAGAAAGATCCTCAATTGTCGCTTACAAGCTTTTGTTGCCCTTGACCATCCTCTGGTTCGCACAAAAAATGAGGAAGTCCCCTTAAATGTGTAAAGGTTATAGAGGATAAGGTGTCCAAACTTGTAAAGTCGGTGGGTGTTATTAAAGAATCTCATTTCAACCAGATTAGTAAGCCAAGCTATCGTCGCCCCTTAAAAGGAGTGACAAATGGAGGGGATACGTTGATTTTACAGGACCTAAACCAAAAACTTTCCCTAACGATTAGCTTCGACTATCTGAAAGATCGATTCATAGTTGAAGCACCTCAAAGCGTGAACTTCAACGTTTCATGGACGCTTTCTCCGGATTACCATCAAATTAAAGGCATCTTTCCCATATCGAGGAAAACATCGTTCATCAGGGAAAGGGGATTGTATGTTACAAAGTCATGCTTTTTGGACTGACGAATGCAGGAGCCTACATACAAAGGCTGCGCAACAGGGATGTTCAAAAGAACTAATCAGGAATAAAATGAAGTATACATTGACGACAAATGCTAGTAAAAAGTCTCAAAAAATAGAGATCACATCGCCCCTAGTAAAACATTTCGTATCCTTCACAAATATCGAACCATGATGCTAAACCCTCCAAGTGCATATTTGATGTATCGTCATGAAAATCAGTGGCTTACTGGTGTCCAAAACGAAGAAAGAATCAAATCTGACCTAATCAAGCCCTACTCATGAAACCTCGCACCAAAAGTGTTCGTGGTACAAAGTTTTGGATCGGGCATAGATAGTAGCGGCCACTTAACAGATTTGTTTCAAAATCGGGGATCCGGGTTATCATTTTTAAGATTCTGGAGATGAGAAAAGTAAGGTCTTCGAATGGGTATGGACGAGTGAGTTCGAGTTGCCATTCTAACAAATTCAGGTTCGCCACCACGGTAAAGCACCGTTGCTCATCAAAGAGAGGATAAAGTTCAAAAACTGGTATATACGTCACAAAGTCTTACAGGGGCAAAGACCAGATATTAGAAAATCAAAAAGCCGCTATGGCATCATGATCGAGGTAAGAAAGTCCGTCACTATTTCTAAGCATACCCTTGGGTGTGTTCACAGATCAGCCACTCAAAGCAATTCTCCAACGACCTAACACCTTTCGGATATTTACTTAAGTGGTCTATTGAATTAGGCAAGTTCACAATGCTATCGGCCAAGGATGGATATTAAAAACCTAAGCATTGGCCGATTTTATAGATGAATTTACCTACGATGTTGCTCTAGATCCTAAAACTAAGAACCTGGGGAGCAGGAGGTCAGGAATAGCGACATCTACTAGATGGAAGCTATTCGTGGAGGGGATCGTCTACCAACATGGTTGTGGCATTGGCCTCATGCTCCAAAACCTTTAGGGAGTAGATGGGAATACGCCACCATATCGGGTTCAAAGCCACCACCAACAAGAGGAATACGAGGCTTTTCTTACGAATTGATGGTCACGACGGAGTTGGAAGGTGGCATCCTTTGGACGCTTACAGTGACTCCTAACCATGGGGAATCAAGGTCAAGGAAATACCTGCAAATATCTCATATATGGATATTAGACAGGTGAAGACCCATGGTGTGAAGATCAAGATTTCAAAAGATTCCCTCAAATTTCTAAGAGAAAATAAGCAAGCGATGCCTTGGCAAACTTGGCTTCCATATTGATTTATCTAGGACAAAATGTCCCTCTGGGAATTCTCCCCTGCCAAACCCAAGCACGACGTTGCCAAAAACCATTGCCCACACAAATGGAACTGGACATGGATGGATGGCATCGCCGCGTACCTCACAACTAGAAAGCTCTATCAGACAAAACTCCAGGGTACGACGGATTCCGAGATCATTCAGCCATATTTTGTTCCCTCCACTAGACATAGACAAGAGGTCCTTTTAGGACTACTTTTGAGATATTTCCGAATAGAGAAGGCAGATTATGTGCTTAGAGAGATTCATGAAGGCATCTGCGAAAATCGCCTCCGGGCCAGATCACTGGTAGAAAGGTAGTTCGTCAAGGTATTTGTAGCCCATATAAGAACGAGATACAATGGCATTCACTAGAAAGTAAAACAAGTGTCAAAGGTTTGCTCTGGTAAGTCACCTCCCCCCCCCATCACCACCACACCGAGATGGTTCAATGAGCAGGTCCACGGCCGTTTCGCCCCAAGGGGGTATAGATGTTACTCGGACCACTGCCTCAAGCTCCATAACAGAGGAATTTTGATTGTCAACATCGATTAATTCACTAAATGGGATAGAGGTAGAACCTCTCTCCAAATCACGAAAAGAAGCACACCAGGAAACTTTGTTTAGAAAAAGATCATATTGCCAATTTGGGACTCACGTGAGGTAATCGTCTCCGATTAATGCAAGCCATTGACAACAACCAAAGTTCAAGCCGTTTTGTTTGGACCTGCTATTATCCAATCATTTTCTCACCCAGCATTCTCAATGCGAACAAACCAAGTGGAGGTCCACCAACAAAGACGATCTTGAGGGAACTGCAAGGCAAGCTAAAGGAAATCTAAGAAAGGATGGACAAATGACCTTCCAAGTGTATGTGGGCTATCACATGACGAGCAAGATCCGAACAAGCTAGATGTCGTACTCTCTGGTTGTATGGGACAGAGGTTCAAAACACAAAGTCATTTCAACGTAGCGGACTTGGGGGTCCTGAGAGAGGTCCACTTATCCACGAAGGAACTTAACGCCTGGAAAAACTTGGCCTGATATGGAAGGCCCATAAAGAGTTAATCAAGGTTGTCAAGTTCAGAAACCTTAGTAGTTAGAAGACAGCATGGGCGGGGGGAAGGCACTCCTCCACCGTTTGGAAGGAAGATATTTTAAAGAAGTACCTCGGGCAACCCCCGCCTACCCTATTCACGAGAAGTTTAAGATTATTGGTCACTTAATTATCTATCTCATCTCCTTCCATTAGACGAGACCTCGTAACGTGGATCTCTCAGCGTTGGGGGGCCGACAGGCTTGCCTTTTGCCTGTAGGGGCCCACGACCACCTTCTGAGCATCGGCAAGAGTAGCAACCTTCTCAGCCAAAGTTCTTGGCATGGATAGTCCCCTAACAACCAACAACTACCTTTAGCACTAGGTTTAGTCTTCGAAAACAATTGGAACCAATTGACGTTTTGTCTAAGATCAATTTTCACAAAGGGCATCATTGTGGGGTGGAAAGAAAATGAAGCCAGACCAAAGCGGTGGTCAAAGGAAGTTTTTTAATTTTACTAGTCTCTGTTTAGCTAAGCTCGCAGAAAACAATTATGAGAAGGGACCGCCTCGAACTGTTCACCGATGGGTGTCAGACAGTCAAGTATTGATCGAAGAAAACAAGAATAAAAAGAGTGACTGAGAGTCTTTCGCTCGGATTCTAAAGAGAGGGAGGAAGAGAGAGTGTATGTTCATTACCATGATGAGAGAGGATGCCCATTTTCAGTGTAGCTTAGCGCGTGCAGCACGCGCCGACTGTTTTGCCAAAGGTAGCGGCTGATTGCAATCCATACCCCTACAGACGTGGTTGTGACTAACCAGTCCACACCATAGAAACTTGAGCCCAACATGGGGTATAAGAAAAACCTCCATGTGTAAGCTACTCATTGCCCCGCAGCTTAGTAAAGACGTTTTGTCAGGATAGTCCCTTGTGTTCATCGTCGAACTACTGTAATACGATGGATGACCGAAACTCACAGTAGTGACAGTCCAAACGATGTGCGTAGTAAATCGCGATTTATGTGATATTTGTATCCCCTTACTTTACTTTACCAATCTTTTTCTTAAAACTATTATTTCTTAAATTCCGAATCATTTTTGCACTCTAAATATAACGAGAAAAGAACGGAAGTCCTATGACCAAGTTATATTTCATAAGTAGGTTTGGAGCTGGGCAAGCGCGTTTAATATATATTGTTTCAACTCGTTTGATAGTAAAAATGAGCGAGCTCAAGCTGGCTTATTAGATGGTTTAATATAAAGTCAAGTTGGAAGTTAAGGTGAGCTTCGAATCGATTAACCTCAACTAACATGTTATGAATCTTACTTTGTCCAGCAACACTTTTAATTAACCTCTCTAAATTTTATTACCAAAAACAATCGATAGCTATCTTAGTAGCAACAGTCTACTTGAATTCATTGGGAGAGGAGGAATATAAGAGCCAGGAGTCATCATACATCCCTATTCTGATCATGATGAATTGTTATTTTTTTAATGTTTTTCTTGCAGTTTGTTATATGTGTCTTAATAATCCTCTATTATGGTACGAGTATATAATTTATTTTGGCTTCTTTAAAACTTTAAACCAACTCAAGATCTACTCAAGCTTAAATTAACACGAGTTTGCTGTTAAATTTTTTATTAAACTCGAGCCCCCCTTCAATTTAAATTTTGCTGAAAATTTAAATGGACGATCTAACACTGAAAACTTATATTTTCGATCGAACACAACTCGCCAGTTGGATACACTGATCCGTTTGTAGCCCTATAACCTCCGCCAAAACACCCTACTCATTTTTTATTTTTTTACGATTATCACCTTTAACAACTAGGTAACCATTTTGTTTGTTTGTTGTTGTTGTTTGTTTAGCCCGTCGTGGTGATGTTATATAAAAGAGCTACGAGTGTGAACAACTTTCTAAAATCGAACAACCAACGTGTTTGGGGAAGTGGATATAACGTTGGGACTCGATCAGTACCAGTACATGAGGCAGCTATGGAGTAATTTCCATTCTGACGGGAAGTGGATATAACTGGGACTGAGTCAAGTACAATGCATGGAGCAGCTATTGAGTAATTTAATCTGGCATCGCATATTATATATTTTAATTATATAATGCTCAAGGTTTTTTTAGGCAATTTATTAGTTTGACTAAGTTTCATTTTTTGTCTCTAGTAATTCATTTAAGCATTCGAGCACTAGTTTTCATTTGGTTCCAATGTTCCCCCTGGTATCAATATTTGGATAAAAAGAATCATGTGAAAACTCAAATGACCATTTTTAGAGACCATGTGAACTTTTGTCAAACTATAAGGACAGAGTGAAAACTCATTTATCTAAAAATGACCTGTTTTACCTTCACGTCTCCACAATTTTTCCATTCTAAATCATTAATGGGTATTAATAGGAAACTATATTAGAACTAATTGAAATTGAAGGGTCTTATTAACTTTCTAAATTGAAACTATATAAGTACAAAAGGAACCTCATGCAATACGAATCAATGGTGCAATTTATCCTTTTTAAATAGAAATGGTCCTCAATGACCCTCTCCTGTATGATTATGACTTGTAAATCATGCGGAATTGGTTTATCTTTTTAATGAGAAATTCTACTTTTAGTTCGAATTTGGACTAAGATAATTCCGAATTTAATAGTTGGTCCATTCATTTGGTTATATGACTCACATGGCCAGTAATTTGAATCGAAAAACTTTCTTGATCTAAATTTAAGTAGCATAATACTACTTATATTTTACAGTTTGTTTCCCTTCAATTGCAATTATTATTTTAAATTGTAAACTAGATATGTCAAAAAAAGAAAATATTCTGAAATGGTAACACCGATCCGGAAGAGGTCTAACCGTAAATTTGAGTTTTGGTTTGATTTGATTTGGTTTGAATTTTATGAATGGTTGAGTCCTAAATTAAAATAATTGTGAACTTTGACTATCTTTGGTTCATGGATTAGTATAAAATAAACAAAATAAAACTGACCAACCGTTTATATTTTTAAAGATTAATTTTGCTATATAAATATCTTTTTTCCATGTATTACTAATTAATAATTTCTAATTAATTATTTTTTTGTAATAGCATATGAGTATGTGTCTATGATGGTTTTGTTTTTTAATTTTTAAAACTCGCGTTTGGAAACACGGGAAAGATTTCTCGTAATTCCTTGATAGATAAATCCAATTTTTGTTCAATGATTACTTTTTGATATAGTGATACAGTTTCTAGAATTGGACGAACATAAAATACAGTTCGGTCTGGTCAGGACCAAATATTCTATTCTATCGTTTGTATTATTCGTAATTTTTGTAACAGACTATTTTGGTTTCGCGTTAGTGAATGGGATTTGAATCACGCCAAATTGATTTCATTTGGATTATAAATAAATCCGAATTTGGATGTTTGTTTAATTTTAAACTGAACCCGAATATGTCTTAAATATGGATATCAAACCGCAACCCAAATTGATCTGATCCGTTTTTTACTTCTTTTTAAAAACCATCCAAGAAAATGATAGTTTTTTTTTAATGAATAAAAATTATATTTCTTCCGAATCTTGTTTTCAAAAGGGACTGTTCAAGATATGAATTTGATTATTGATTTTTAATCAATTTTTTTATTAATAAATTGAAGGTTATTCGGATTAGATTTGAATTGTCTTAATGAACTATAACCCCCAGCCTATTGTGTAATACTCCAATCGAGTACTTACTTTGATATGTAAACTTTGCAAATATGTCGAGTCTACAACAAAAATTATTTGATTTACTGATCGATGATTTTCAAAGTTATTTGTGATTTTTTTCAACACTCAATTTTTTGAAAAAATTTTAAAAAATTTCTTTACATACGTAAATTTATTTTTATTATTAAAATAAAATAGTTATAAAAACAATAACCCTTTTTGTTGTTAAAAATAGTTAATAAAAAATATTTTGCAAATGATTTTAAATGCTTGGCAAGCTTTGGGGCAGTTGATCAAGAAGAGGATTTTGTTCATACTGTTAGATCTTTTAGCACATAATTGGGTATAGTCTTTATCTTTTGTTTCCAGATAGATTTTAGTATAAAATGATTAGTTTATTCTGCTAGGAGTCCACCACCTCCTTCCCTTGATCTATACAAGGGATGGTAAGTGCTTAGATTTTTCTACTGTGGTGTTTGCTGTGGGCTGAGAGCCGATTGTGTGATGTGAAGATTGAGAAGCAAGATAGAGGAGAGATTGTGAGAGAGGGTGTGAGTTGAGCGCTCGAGTCTCCTCCCTTGTCACCATTCGTTTCGAATATTGGATTGGTGATTTCTTTCCTGTACGTAAGCAATCGTTGCCGGACCACTTTAATCTTTATTGCTTTTGTGTTTGTGATCCGTAAATTAGTTTTTTTGAACACAACAATGGTAGCATAGCCTCGGTGGAGGCGATTCGGAGCCCAGGTCGAATTCGGTTTCCGAAAGTGCCAAATTAATTTGAGTCCACCACCAGGGTGTTCCTCTCGTCGATACTGAGCTTCCCACCAAACCGCGTCGGAAACGGAGTCCGACAGCCGCCCTCACGCACCAAGGAGAGGCTTCCACATGCATGGGGGAGGACCCACACGCGCCCGCACGCGCCAAGGAGTGCGCCCCACGCGCCGAGCAGGAGGTTCACTCACTCACACGCGCGTTCCAACGCGCCCGAGGGGAGCTGTCCACGCGCCACACGCTCCATCGGAGGGATAGCACACGCTCCAACACGCGCGGGAAGGAAGTGACGCGCCACGGAGGTCACTTCACGCGCCATTTAGGCGCCAGCCGTGCGCCTCGTCAGCGCTGACCAGCCCCGTCAGCATTGACTTTGACCGTTGGCCATTGATTTGCGGATAAATTACACGTTTAGCCCCTGGATTTTTGATAATTACAGTTTGGATCCTAAGTTTTGTTATTATAGATTAGGTTCCTAGATTTACTAAATAATTACAGTTGATACCTAAAGTTTTGGTTATTTTTGATGTGAGCCAGAACTGTTTGATTGTTTAATTGGCCCCAGAATTTTTTAATTTATCGATTTGGCCCCAGAACTTTCTAATTTTGACAGTTTTGGGTCCGAGAAGTGACGGATTTTGACAGTATTAAGCCTCCGGAGGTGTCGCGCTTCCGGATTCATCCGCAGGGTGAGTTGCGGCAGGTTTTGCTTCTATTTGGGAGAAGTAGAATGGCGGAGGATAATTTGGGGTCGAGATTCATACGTTTAAGCGCGATGATGCATATGGAAAACATAGGGTGAGGACTCCTATTTTTGAAGAATTTACACGCCTTTGAGAATAGAGAAAAAAACCTATACGAAAAGGATGAGAATGGAGGAAGATGAATACGGAATACGATTGAGCTAATCAGACAGTGCATTGGACACAAGGTGTTCCACATGAGCACAGGAGAGAGTGTTATGAGTGGATTCAGTTGGAGGAGAATGTAATAGGCGGAGACATAGCGGAAACAAAAGCCTTATTGATGAGAGGCTCGTGAATTTGAAGCTTCAGAGGGAGACTACAGTGGCGGAACATACGAGTGAGTCCAGAATTTGGTTCAATAGGTGACCAGTGTTGACCTACAGTTTGAAGACGAGGTGCATGACCTTATGCTATGAGTTCTTGATAGAGAGTGGGGGACAGGGTGGTTCTCTCCGCCCCCCAACTTTAGCGCCGAATGGGACGTAAGTTCGGCTCGAGTATGGTTCATGGATGCCGTTCAATGAAGAGGCTGGAGGAGAGAGATTGGTTCGATTAGATCAGAGGTGAGTTGCAGGGCCCTAGTCTCCGAAGGAAGCAGGAAGAGGCCGAGGGTCAAGGAAAAGGCATCATAGGGTGTACTGGAAAAGGACAGTGGAGGTGGAGACAGGCGGGGGGGGAGGGAGGTCGAACATTGTTAGATTGCTTTATTGCAACCAGGAGCGGAGGGACATATCAAGAGGATTGTCCAACAGGATAAAGACAGGATCAGTCTTTAGATACAGACAGGAAGCAGTGCATGACGTGGATGAGGTGGAATATTGCATTTGATGTTCTATAGCAGCATCGGAAGATGAAGTCCAAATTGGGTATTGGATTCAGGCAGTGCTTACCAACTTGTACAGAGATAGAGAGGTGTCTCTAACATATGCACCATACGAGGGAATATATGGAGGAGAACAACACGGTCTAGGCAAGTGTGGGCGAGGGTCGTCCGTGGTTCCGCAGGCAATTGAGGTCTAGGACGTTGACTGGAGGTAAGGCATGTTCCTAATCTACGGAAAAATTGAAATTCTATGAGATACTAGATTCAAAGGGATGCCCAGTTGATGCTAATGGGAACTATCCGAGTTTCAAGGGAAAAAGGGATGCTGGGGGAAAGAAGAAAGAGGACTATACCGATTGGCGGGGAGTGTCCAGACAAGGGGAGTTACTGCTCGACATGGTCCAGTTGTATTAGCAAGGAGAGACTATGGACAAGGGAAAGCAACCGTTGCAGAGAGGTGGTACACAAAGCAAGTGCAGGGGTAATTGGAGGATCCGATGTTGTACAAGAGCGCAGAGAGCTTGGGTAGTACGGAGTCTGGCCTGACACGAGGCGTACAATAGTGTAGAATGTCCATAGAAGAAGCTTAGGAGGAAGTAGACCAAAGTCGATTTTGAGAAGCTGTACAGCGAAGGGGCGCGGCGACGCCGAAGCGAGTCTCTTTTGCTCCGATTTGGATCGGTGCGGGGTGATCTCTACAGTTGTGTGCACAAGGGAGGGAGAGATGGAGCCACTACAACTCGCAAAGTGGACATACTTTGCGGAAGACCCGGTGGGGGGTGGGGGCACCCCAGTGGGGGGGTGACAGGGCACCTCGTGAAGAAGGTGTAGGCACTTCGGTGTGGAGGGCATACACTTCGGATGCGGAAGTGAAGTAGGCTCGTTGATGAGGCTAAGGTATCTCAGATGTGTCTTGCAGTCTTATGGTGGAGCTTGGACAGAAAATGTAAGGAAAGGACAAATTGAAGACGTCGATTACCCTTCGAGTGGGTGATGGACGGGGAATTGTTGTCTTAGTCAGCCCATCTAGATGAGGTCCAAGTCCAGTAGCCAAGCCCGAGCCAGATTGGAGTTCATATGGAGTGTTCATGTGACGTGGTGAAACTCACGAGTTATCTAGAACTCGGAGAGTCTATATTTTTATTTCCTAGTGATAGATTAAGATAATGATAGGTGATGATTCAGGAATTTTATCATTTATATAAAGTATAGTATTTTTATTTAGGGTGGTATGTGGGTGAATTGAAAAGTATTAAAGGTTATAAGTAATTGGAATGTAATTAGAACTTCCGGGGTTACATGGGTAAATTAACATTATATATGTCAAATGTTGATATAGAATCCTGACACTTCACTTTCCCATTCTTTCTTCGTTCCTTCTCCTCTCGGCTTCTCCTGTGCGCGACGCACAGAGCTCCGCCTCTTGTCCAATTTTTGCCTATAAATCACAATTTTTGGTGTCACTTTTGGAGATACAAAGGTGTGGGGAGTCTACACGCTCTACTCAAAAATCAAAGGGAATCACTTATTTGAGCATATTGCAACCTAGGGTTGATTCACTCGCATTTGGTAGGGATTTCGTACAATTTAATGCTTATTTGTTAGATAACCTAGTTTATATCTTGTACTCATATTAAATTAAATTTAAGGTATGTGTAGTTATGGAGTAATATTTGGTAGAAAATTTTTATTAATAGGTGTTAACATGGCATGTATTGGTAATTTGGATGTTAGGAAGGTAGTAGACCTGAAACCCTCCACCATTGACTATGGTGGGTGTGAGGGTAAAAAGCCCAATTTATATGGATTGAAATTTGACTATGATGGTGTTGGTAGTTGATTTTTTATATATGTTTATGAAATGTTGTTATGAAAGAAAATAGGTAGAGGAAAATTATATTCGGGCTGTTAGCTCGGTGTTTTAAAACACCCAAGATTTGGGCCAAGGGGGGTCTACAAGGCCCTCCAATCTTGATGGGAAACAGCAGAATTATTGTCTATCGCCGACGGGCGGAGACAGAGGAAGTACTTACCCCAATTCTTTAGATGTTGCTTGGACTTAATTGTGGTAATTATTGTAGATGGCATGCATGTGCCTAGGTCCCCGCCCCTGCCCCGGGCCCCCAGTATGACTTTCCCTATCGTAAAAGATTTTTCGACGCGTATCTCCTCTCCCGTCGTTGCGCCCTCGTACGATGCAGGTAACGGCACTGCAGACTTTGACGCTTGCTTGTTCTTTTTGTGATGCCTGACATGGCTGACCTCCCTTTGTCGTATGTTGCATGGTCATTTCTCCCACGTTATTTGTTTTACTCTCTTTTCTTTTTTGTTCCTCCTCTCTTTTTGGCCAGGTACCTTCTCCCTCTTATTCGCTCGGTTGCCCTCTTTCCTTTCGCCCTTACTCTTTTACCTTTCGGGGGTCGTGTATGGCTTGTTGGGGTCCGGGTCCTAACCCTGCGGTCGTGCTGGTCGCGTTCTCTGATCTTTTTTGTCTTCTCCGGCTTTATTTTAGATTGCTTCTCGCTGGCTCTTCGTTTTCTTTTTTTCTTCTTCTTCCCTCCTTCTTGGTTCTTTTTCTCTTCTCCCGCCCCTTCGGGGTGCGCTTCGGGCTTCTGGTCGGCCGTCCACCCCCTCTTTATGGTTCTCCCTCCGCTGGTCGGGTGTTGGCTTTTTGTGTGTGTTATTGCGTGGGTCGCGCGCTTGCTTGCGGTGCGTGGCGCGGCCGCCGCAAAGCGCGTGTGCGCGCGTGGCTTGTGATGATTGCAGTGCGCGACGATTGTGTCCCTCCCCTCGTTCGCCACCTGAAATCGCTCGAGCTGGTGCCTATCTTCGTGCGTCCGCCTCGTGAGACGAACCCCATCACCCTCATTTAGTTTTGTGCGTGTGTTGCATCCCCCGGCCTCGACTTCGTTGCCGCCCCCCCTCTCGGTTCCTCTCTTCTCCCGGTTCGCAACTCGGTTGTGCTTGTGGATCTTCTTAGTATCGGTCAAAACTCTGGGTTCCTGCTCGTTCAGGGACCACAACGTATGTTCTCACTCCCGTGATGTAAACGTGTCTGTACCACCGACAGTCGAGAACAGTCACGACCGACGACATCCACAACCACAGCCTCACAGATAAACACAAACACAAAACAGAAGCACAAAAAAATGATCTCTGACATAATAGGAACGACCCACGTCCAGACGATGTTATTTGCACCAGTCCAGCACAATCAACAATACTCAAATAAAAGCACTCATGCTCCCTCCTACACACAGTGTTTTGTGTGTAGAAGGAGGTGTTGGGAGGGAGCCAAACACAAGAACACGAAGCAGTATACATGACCCCCCAAACACATGGAAGAAAAATAAAAAAAGAACTCAACCACAGTGATACATTACAATGAAGCGTTCATTTGCCTGACAGAATTCAGGATCACTTTGGTTGCGAAGACCTGCGGCAGGGCCCCGCCCTAGTGTCTTAGTTTTTTTTCGTGTGGGTTCTCACTAAAAAAATAATCAAGCAAAAAAATATATGTAGTTTAGAAGTTTTTCCAGTTATTAGATTTAACCCCCCAATCTATGTGGCTCCAACATTGAAGAAAAAAAATGTGATATTTTTGAGAAAAAAAATTGTCTTAGATGAAACTAGTTTGAATTAAAGTCAAACGAATTTTATCATAGTATTAAGAGATAGTTTAAAAATTCAAAAAAAACTTTGTATCTTCATTTTACTCCCCCTAGTGATAATGTGACGACCTCCTTAGCTGCTTTTAGTATTGGGTTGGCCCCTATCCCTTGATGGGATACTCCAGTCCATGCCCTTTTAGGCCATGTTGTTTGGTGGGATTAGGCCGACTGGACAGTGAGGCCAGTCCAGTCCGCGTTGTTGTCCAAAAAGATGAATCCGGATATTAGTCCGACCGGACTAATAGTCCGGTATATATGGGACTGGGCTGTCAGGGGGTGGGGGTGGGACAATTAGTCCCCGGGACTAAGCCTAAGTTCGGACTACTATATGTAAAAATTACCATTTGCCCTCTACATTGAATAATTTTCCCTCTCTTCTTTTCTCTCTCTCTCTCTCTCCCTCTCTCTCTCTTTTTCGTTTTTTTTAATTTTTTTTTTTTTTAATTTTTTAAATTTCTTTAGGTTTTTTAATAAGTTTTTTTATTGTTTTATTAATTACTTTTTATCCATTTGTGTTGGATAAAAAAGTTTTTTTTTAAAAATAACATTTTGTTAAAAAAAATATTGTGTTTAAAAATATTTAATTGAAAAAAATATTAAACAAAACAATTTGAATATATATTTTATTGAGAACAAATTTTTTAAAAAATATAACAAATTTTCTTTTAAAAAATTAAGTTATTTTTTAAAAAAAAGTTATTTTTTTTAAAAATAATTAATTTTTCTAAAAGATTTCAAAAATTAATAAACATTTACATTTTAAAAAAATATTTTTTCAGGAAACGGTAATTTTAAAAAAGAAAGCTTGTTTATCTAAAATAAATTGAAGGGGTAGTTGGTCATTTCATTCATTGGTCCAGTCCGATGCTTAGCAAACGCACATGGGAAAAGACTGAACTACCACTTATCCGAGTTTTGTCCGGCGCAAAAACAAACGGCTACACGATATATCCGGGGGGGCCAAGTAATCGACAACGGCGTCAGTCCAGTCCAGTACGGAGACTCCTATCCAAGTCAGGCAAACAAACGAGGGCCTTATAGTTTGGGGACCAACTTCCCCATTGGGCTAGACCTTTGTAGAGAACCGTCCCGCTCCTCCTCATGGGCTGACGTTTGGCCCCCAATTCAACCATAATTTTAGTTTATCCCAATTCGAGTGTTCAATATAGGTCGCTGGTTTGATTATGGGAAAGTAACGGAAATGTAAGACAGAGACAGAGAAAAAAATCAAGTTTTTCAATTGTGTTTCTATGAAAATAATAAAAATTGCAAGAAACCTAAGTTTGGGGTTAGTTTGTTGGATTTTTTATTTTTTTTGATTTAGTTTGTTCGCTCTGTAGCATAGTATCAGAACCGGAAACGGCGATTGAACCGGTTAAGAACATGGGTTCAAAGTACACTGGTTTTATGTGATTCAAACGTTATATAATAAAGAATAAATAAAACAAGAGATTTAAATAAAAATAATTATAAAAAATTATAAAGTGATTAAAAGATACTCTTTTTTTTTTTTTTATACAATAATTTAACATAAGTCAAATATAAATACCTATAAAAGAAAAGTACAAAAATATATAATTATAAAAACATTCAATATTGACTTCTTTTTATTTTCAGATTTAAATTTAAACTATTATTGATTATTATTTTTATTATTTAAAAGAAAAAAAATATATAAAACTTGCCATATGTGTAATCTAAGATAATACTTGTGCAGTATTGTGTTGCCTGATATTTTCTCCTATACCTTCCTATTTTTTATCTTATTTTGATTTAGTTAATTTACATTAGATTATTTTTTGATATACATATCTCGATATATCTAAGTATAATATAAGAAATATTTAAAATAGTGATTTGTACAAATTTATTTTTTTGTAATTGCAGACTCAATTTTTATTTTTTTAGACTGATTTATGCAGAATATGTTCATTATATAAAAAATATTTGAGAAATGTATTGTAATAATAAAAAAATAAAACCCCAAAACCCCACAATAATTAAAAAAAATAAAGTTTAAAAATTACTAAGCCAAATAATACCAAATCAAACCCCAAACACTTCCAAAAAAAAAATTAAAAACCACCAGGCCACTTAAAAAGTTACTTTTTAAAGATATTTGTATTTTTTTTAATTTTTTTAAAAATCGGTCGGTTACAATAAATACTACAGGTTCAATCCGGTTCAGATTGAATTTGGGCGGTAAATTAATTAACACAGTACCGGTTCAGATCCAGTTTTCAGTTCAACCGGCCGGTTCGGTTTAGTTTTTAGGAACTTAGTCTGTAGTGAATTGTGTTTTACCGCTTGATCAAAATTTTATATAATTTTTTTATTTTTCTTAACAAAAGAGTCCGAAAATATTAAAAATCTTTAACTTGAATTTTTTTCCACTCTAAGACATACAACAATATTTTATCCTACCAAAAATCATTTAAAATGCTTTTTTTATCTTTGGTAAAGTTTTTTTTTTAGAAATTGATGATTTTTTTATATATATTTTGAACTCTTTTCGTCAAGGAGAAATTGAAAAGTATAAAATTTAACTAAAATTCACTAAAAAAAAATCACAAAAACCTCCTAAAAACTAAATTTTCCCAAATCTTTAGGTTAGTAATCAATTTTCATGAATTGGTTTAGATAAAAAATTTGTAAGAAAAATATTTGTTCAACAAACTCCCTATATCTTCCTTATTAAAATATAATTTTTTCTATCATTCAATAAGATGGAAGAGAGAGGAATGAGGTGAATAGTGACCCCTACATCTGAGAAAATTCACAAAAACAATATGGGGGAGGGAGGCTGCTGGCCAAGCCTTTCTAATGTAGCCCAGGGCGGAGGAAACGGGAGGGATAGCTAGAGTGCTCAAGCATGCAATTGTTTCTTTTATTACCAAAAACATAAAATAACACAAAAAAAAATTATTTCTTATTGAAAGCAATTAAATATCATGTAACATCTTAACTTTTCTATCTCAAACCAATTAAACAATTAGGTTAATTTAGTAATTATAAAAAAATTCTGTATTGTTCTTACAAAATTTTTATCTGAACAAACGCATGTAGGAGAATAGATTTTCTTTTACTTATATTTTCTATCATAATATTTTTACTCTAATCCAACATACAATTACATTAGTTGGAACTATTTCCTTAAATCGATGGCTCATACAAGGTTCAATTGGGATAAAAAACGACTTTTCTTTAGATTATTCTATTTTAGTGATTTTTCTTTTTGATTGAAATTTATTTTTTTTTTACCTTTCTAATTCCTCTGTCATTTGTCATATTTTACTCATTTTTTTATGAATACACTATATTTTTCTCTTATTTATGAAAAATGCAAATTACAAACCTTATCACTTTTAATTAATAACCAAAAAATATTCGCTAAGAAATAATTTTTTCTTTATTATAAAAAAATGACACATAAATCCCTTTATCAATTTTAATAATAATAAACATTAATGCAAACTGCATAACAAAAATAGAGGGATAATTACAAAAAAAGCTCTAGCTTGACCATAAGAAAAAATTAAATTTTATAATTTCCAATTATAATAAATCACACTTGTAGTTTATTCGGTAACATTTAAATTATCCTTTAGGATTCTATCTATCTAGGATTTAAGTTTTTTGCTTAAAAGCACTATAAGGAGTTTCTCCTTTTTTAAGCTTCAAACCAAATTGGTTTTTTAATAAAATAAATAATTCAAACTTTCAACTTATCTTGTTAATTGGTTTAATTAAGGTTTTTAAAAGAGGTAGCACTTACAAAGTGATTTTTTGTGGCATTTTGGAAGAATCGTTAGGCTCCGTTGGTTAAGGCTAAAAGCCAGCTTTTTAAAAACTATTACATATCAAAAAAAGCCAATTTTTTTTAGCTTTTTGTTTTTTGACCTTACTTTAGATCCAAATAAGTAAATAAGCAAAAAATACAAAAATACAAAAATAACTTTGATTGATTTTTTACTTATGAAGCAAAAAAGCCGCGAAATTCAAATAAGTGATTCCAAAGGGAGAGCCTGTTTCATTGAACTAGTAGACGAATATTAACGAATAATTAAATTTTTACTTAATAAAATATAAAAATTTAATTTGGTGTTTCATAATCAAAACCAGTTTTTTACCTAGTTCCCCAAACACAAAAAATAACCACTACCTAAAACGAAATAATCTAACCCAGGCCATAAACTAACCCAATAGGTGCTGTTTGTTTGTCGCTCCTTACCGAAACAGTTTACTCTCTTCCCCCTCTCTCTCTTCCTTAGAAAAAATTGGAGTGAGAGAGAGACTGAGAAGTGATTGCCTGAAGAAAGCGCATCCATAGATGTCTCGGGGTTACGTAGAGAAGCTTTCTTGCAGAGAAGCTGTGGGCACTGTCAGGGGCAGACCTACCTTAGGCGAGGGTAGGCGGCCGCCCTCCTGAAATTTGAAAAAAAAATTAGATTAAAATTGGTTCGGGGTGAAATTATGAGTAAATAAAGTTATAAGAGATGAAACAATTTCATTAAGCGTTCGAAAAGGTTCTGCTGGTTACAAAATTCATTAGCCAACCTGCTCAAAGATCTACGCAAAGACGAAGGCGAAATATATAAAACCTTATACATCTGTAGGCGGAACAGTGGAATGACTGGAGCATAACGCATGTTGCACCACCAAACTGTTGGGTCTAGCCAATGAAGAAATTTAAGCCACCCAAATTGGATGGCCCAAGCCATAAGGAAGCCCAAGCCCATGACCAATTTTAATCCTCTCATTCCTTCTAGACAGGAAGAGAAGAGGAGAGAGAAGAGGAAAAGAAGATAGAGATGCTTGACAGCTCTGTCAGAAAAGCTGTTCGGCTGCGAAGAAGGTGCAGATGGAGGCTCTCCATGGTCAAGAATGGAGGCACAAATGAGGCTCAGCATGAGCTCATCTTCTTTACTCGAGGACGATAAATTGAGAAGTTGCTAGAGAGAGAGACGGATGCAGATAAAAGTAATTTTGGGGGAACTAGGAGAACACGCATGTTGCTGTGTGCAGAAGTGGCTGGGAGAGAGGGTTATGTTTTGGGAGGGAGTGCTATGTGTAGTGAGGCCACCTAGAGATCTGACAAGAGAGTGGGCTAGAATTGGTAGCTGTGAGGGAGCAAGACAGTGAGAGATGGTGAGAGCTGAGAGAGTGGGTGGGGGGGGGGGGGGGGGGGGGGGGGGGGGGGGGGCTCCCCCTCTTGGTGGGGGGGTTTGGTTTTTTTTTTGTTTGGGGGATGAGAGGTGAGTGGAGATGAGCTCTCCTATTGTACTCATGGTAATTCATTTGAGATAGTGAATTAGTGGTTTCCTCTCCGTGGATGTAGGCAGAATTGGCCGAACCCACGATATTGTGTGTCTTGTGGTGTGGTTGATATGGTTAGATGTGATGGTGACTAGTCCTTGGGCACAACAATTGGTATCAGAGTCCAAATTCAGTCACCAGAGAGTCACCAGAGTGATTTTGGCCGGCGAACGGGAAGCGATTTTGAATTCTGACCAAATCCGAAGTGCTAAAATGGAGTTGAGCATACCACAGTTTGTCTCGTTGAGACGAAGCTACAGCACCAAACGGATTCCAAATCGAGTTCAAACGAGGCCATCAGGCCCGTTGAAGTCGGGCGTGAGATACACGCCATCCACACGTGCTAGAGGGTAGAAGACGAATGGTTTCACGCGCCCCGCGCCCCCACGCCCCGGGAAGTGAACCCAGCGCCTTCACGAAAACTGACGGACGGGTCCCGCGCCACACAAAAGCGCCCTCACGCGTTGCCAACGCAGCCCTCACGCGCCCCATGCGCCAGGCGCGTGATGGCAACTCGCCGCACGCGCCAGAGAGTGGCGGGAACGCGCAGCACGCGCCCAACACGCCCAGCCGGTCCAGCCTCACGGCCGAGCCGAGCGCGTGAAGGCCGATTCGCGCGTGTACAAGCCGCGCGTGACACCACGTCGCTGAGCCAATACGTGCCAATCCGCGAGCCGATCCACGAGCCTTGACTGAGCCGTTGACCAGTCAAGACGTTGAC
>VIGQ01000585.1:0-2500 GCA_009663005.1 Actinidia chinensis
CATAGGAATGGTTTCAGCACATCCTTCAAGCTCGTGTTAAGAGAGACTTGATGATACATGTGAAATTGACTTGCAACTTTTCAAGCGTGGTTTGACCAGATTAGAGATCGATTCAGCAAATACTCATTAGAGGCAAAATTGTAGTCCTTGAAAATCTTCTTTCAAAGCACTAAAATTATCTCAATCGGACAACAGATTAAAAAGTTATGGACTTCGCGGGATCTCGCGGGATCCTCGCGGGAAGGGAAGATGCTAAGAGCTAATATTTGTCACCAGACTTTGGGTAACTTCGCGGGATGAACTGTACCCCGCGAAATGCAAAAAAAAATAGCATGATGGGAACTGCGATTTTAGGTTGTTTTACACTTATAAAAGGCTCAAAACACTTCCCAAAAGTCTAAAGGAGTGTCGCCCATTAATTATAAACTTAGATAAAAAGTGTTCTCTATCTTTGAAGAGTTCGAAACAAATAGTAGCAAAGTATTCATCAACCAAATTAAAAAAACTAAAATCCTTGAAGGAATTCAAGGTGTTGATATCGTTCTAAGGGGGATTTGAACGGTGATCAATATAGAGACGGTGAATCGTAGATACAAGGTAGATCTACACAATCATTAGATTATGGAGTGATAGGGTTTAATTGTAAAAGTCTTTGGTAACCGTATGAACTCGGGGTTATAGTGCATGATCTTTGTACGGGAAAGTGGACCACGTTAGTTGTTCTTCCCATTCAAGAGTTTCAAGGTAAATAAAAAATTCTTTTATTCTTCTTGATTGATTGGTTTACTTCTTTTATGTCTGGGATCTTTCAATATATTCTCTAGCCAAAATATTTTTGATGTAATATTATAATTTAGATACTTGGATATGAATCATAGACAAAGGCTTATTTTTTTTTTTCAATTGGTATCAGAGTGGGACACTCAAACATTTTCAATGTTTGAAAAGTGAGATCCTAATAGCCTAAATCTATGGATTTTCCTAGAGAAGGTAGGGTAGTTTTACGGTTAGATCTCCAGTGCTGATGGAATATGAACGACCCTATTGGAAAGCAAAGATTGAGAAGCTTTTCTTAAAACAATCGATGAACGTGTTTAGCTTGCTATAGTAATTGCGGGACTCCACCCACAACCACAACGAGAACTGACTCAACATGTTTATGGGATAAAACTAATTTAATTAGGAGGAGAAGAGAGAGTTAAAGCCATGAATGCCATCTATAACGGTATCGAAACTGAATGAGTTTCGACAAATCTCAAACTGTAAAATCGCTAAAAGAGGCATGTAATATTTTACAGAATTACTCATGAAGGTACTATAATTGTAAAAATAGCCAAACTTCAACGATGGACTATTGCTTTGGAAAAACCTGAGAATAGAAGATGATTAAATTTTGATCAATTCTATTTTAAAATTAGTGAATATCGTCACTCAGTTTACCTAGGTTAACAAATCTCTCCATCTAAAATGTTCAAAAAATTTGAGGTCTTTGCCGAGGATTTTTTAGTCAAAGAAGAAAGTAGTAAGGATGTGATCCATAAAAGTAGAAGACTTAGTGAGGATCATTACAAATTTTTGAAATAAATTTTATTAACTCTAAAACGAACAAAAGCATTGCCTTTGATTCTATTAAGAAAACATGAATAACGCTAGTGATAGCGATATTGAAATAAGTCCCGAAGATAGGACTATTTTTATCAAAAAATCTAAAAAAATATTCAAAAAGAAAAAAGAAGGTCAATCTTTATTTGTTGATACAAATAAAAGAAAATCTTTTGGCAGAACGAAGTTTGTAAGGAAGTTTTTTGATAAGTTGAGCCAAAAATAATACTTTGAATGTCATGATTTTGGATATATTGCTACAAATTGTACGAACAAAAAGAAAACTAAGGAAAGCAAGGTTTTGATAGTAACTTGGAGTGATTCCGAGAAGAAAGAGGAGTCAGACTATGATGATAAGTCTGAAAATTTTACGGCTTTCATGACCTTTGTTACTGAGGTAAAAGAAATGTCATTAAAGGCTTTGGAAACTGAGAAGTCATATGAATCAGATGATACAGTTGAGTCTCTCGAAGAAGAATCTAATGATGAAGATATAAGTTAATTTCATCAAGCCTATAATCAACTATGCAAGCTTGCTAATGCAAATATAAATTGAGTAATAAATTAAAAGAGGCTTTATAAGAAGTTGACTATTTAAGAAAGGTGAATAAGGATGCTCAAGATGAAGTTAATCAATTAAAAACTAATCGATTAACTTTATTTGATAAAGTTAAGTTACTCGAAAAAGATGCACATGATCGAGAGGGGTTCAAAAAGGCACTCGAAGACAAAGTGCAAAGGCTTGAAACTGAACTTGCTAATGATCATCTGTCTTTTAAGAATTTTGAAGCGGGTTCACAAAAGATTGATGAGATTTGGAACGCACAAAGGAACTCTTTTGACATGACAAGAATTGGATACACAAAGAAGGCAATTACATCTTCTCAATTGGTAAGTA
>VIGQ01000585.1:5000-12500 GCA_009663005.1 Actinidia chinensis
AACTTCCCCAAGAACTAAGGAGTGCCCGCCATGTCCATTTAACTAGAGAAAAGTGGTTATCTACCTCCGAAGATTCAGAAACAATCTAGCAAAATTTTCATCACCAAATTAAAAAAACCAAAATTCTTGAAGAGTTCAAGGTGTGAAATCCGTTCTAAGGGGATATGAACGGTGATCAAACACGGAGACGCTGAATCGAAGATACGAGCTAGATCTACACAATCATTAGATCTTGGAGTTGATAGGTTTTGATTGTAAAAGTCTTGTAACCATCTGAATCTCGGGTTATAGTGCATAATTTTTGTCCGGAGAGTGGACACGTGATTTTTCTTCCATTCAAGGGGTTACACGGTAAAAATTCTTATATTTTTCTTGATTGATTGATTTGCTTTTTTATCTCTTGGATCGTTTAATATTGCTCATAGCCAAAATATTTTTAATTTAATATTATAATTTTAAATTCTTGGATAAATCATAAACAAAGGCTAGGTTTTTTTTCATAAACCATTGAAACTTATAAAGAACCAAACCAAACTGTAAAATGCGGTTCGACTTCGTTTGGCTTGATTGCGGTTCAACGTAATAATTCTATCGGTTTTCTTGCTCCCCCATCTACAACTGGTTATATGCGTAACCCACCCACATATATGTATATAGTTTCTTCTCTATCCCTCTCTTAACTCGAGACTTTTAAACCAAACATAGGGCCTTGTTCAAAATATTCACGGTGGGCCCCAATGTTAATTGGCAGGCTCCAAATTGACCAGCATGCAGATCAAGTCCTGGTAAAGAATTAATAGAATCATACTTCTACAGTTCTTATACTTTTATCAAAATTCCACTTTGTACTCCTAACTTCGAATATATCAGTCAACCCTTTATACTTTAAATTAAGTGTCAACATGGCATCATAAAATATGTCCACATGGCCCTTAATTAAATGATAGGTCGACATAAGGGTCATATTAACACTTGACTTAAAGTGTAAGAACTTTATTGACATATTTAAAAGGAAAGAATGGAAAGTAAAATTTAGATAAAAGTGGACGGTTATTAATTGTAATTTACCCTTAATTTATATAGATCATGAATAAGATTCTAATGCTAAAGGGGCAACCACTAAAGCAAACTCAAAAGGGTGCAATTTTACTAGACCAGATTAAAGTTGATTCTTTAAAACAAAATCTAAAAATATCATAATGATAATTTTTAAAAATTATCTTTAAAACAAATTTTGAAATTATTTTTTTTATCAAAAATTAGAAGCAAAGATGTCAAATAAGGTGACACAATTTTCAAAATACCAGATTCACTAGTTACTCTTGAGAAGTTTTGACCAACACTTACAGTATCTTTTGCTCAATTAACAAGATCTTCCACAAGAAAAACCTATAATTTACTCTCAATTTTTCAGTGTGAATTGGGGTTCTGTCACTTGTTGTTCTTCTCTATTATATTCTTTGTAATTCTCCTTTTCTTCCCTGTCGAAAAACACTAGGAAAGCAAAAAATCGAAAAAGGAAGAAGCCACCGAACCAACTTCTTCCTCCACCACCGCCACCTCCGTCGTCCTGAGGCGAAAATCTAGGCCCACTGAAAACTAGTTCCCGCGGCTTCGTCTTTTCAAATAAATATGATAACCACATCAATATTTTTGTGATACCACATAATGTAAAATTTTCAATGAATTTGAGTAAAAAAACAGAAATTGAAACTAATTGTTGTTGTATTTTAATATAAAGTTTATTTTTATGTGAAATCAAATCGACCACTGTGGTTATTACCACAAGTTAAGAAAAGTCAGGAGTACCTAATAATTTCCCGAAAGTTAGGCATTACCTTGTTGGGGTGCTAGATTAAAGTTTAAGAAAAATAGAAAAAATTATATTTGTTAGAAAGAAAAGGGGTAAAAGTGTAATAAGAATTTATAGTGGAAAACTTTTGAACTTACTTTTTCTAATTCATTTTTTCATAAAACACAGGAGACCAAGAGGCTCTATTCATAGAGTTAACTTTCTTCTAGTCTAGAAAGATTTATACACTTGTCTATATAAGTCTAACCTAGGACTTTACAAGTATATTAAAAGATCTTTATTACTTTTCTTCTAGACATTCTAGATAGTTCTACATAATTTTAAAAATTATATATTATTTTTTTTAACACTCCTCCTTAATTTGTAATTTTCATAATTTCATGAAATTGAGAGAATTTATCTGTTGTCACTGCTTTGGTCATTATGTCGGCTAGCTGCTCCTTCGTATTGATAAATTCAAGTTGAATTTCTCCATTCTACACCAGGTTTCTGATAAAGTGATGTTGGAGCTCAATGAGCTTTGTTCTGTCGTGAAAAACTGGATTTTTGCTCATTGCTATAGCTGGCATATTGTCGTAGTAGATGATTGTAGGGCCTTCTTCTTTATGCTTCATATCTGAAAGAATTCTTCTAAGCCGTATAGCCTCACATGTTGCATCGGTAGTTGCTATATATTCTGCTTCTATTAATGACAGAGTAATTGTCTTTTGCCTTTTAGAACTCCAAGCGATAATATTAGATCCCAAGCAAAATACGTAGGCAGATGTGCTCTTTCGATCATCAATTGATCCATCCCAATCACTATCGGTGTAGCTAGTGAGTTTACTGTTATTTTCTTTTGTGTATCTGATGCCGAGTTTCTTCATTCCTTGAAGATAAGGAAGAATCTGTATTGTTGTAGCGTAGTGTAGCTTGCTCGGCTCGTGCATAAACCTAGAAATAAGATTCATAGAATATACAATATATGGCTTTGCATGAGTAAGATAGTTTAAGGAAAAACCATTTCGGATAGGCTGTAGCATGATCTTTCTGCTCTATCATTAGATGCAAATTGTCATTTAGGAGAAGTTTTTTTTTTTTTTTTTTTATTTTTTTTTTTTCGAGTAGAAACTAGCTTGCAGTTACTCATGCGAAATTTTGTTTAATAAATCTTCAAGATATTTTTCTTGTGAGATAAAAATTCCTCCTTTGGAATGCCTTACTTGGATGTCGAGAAAATATCTCATAAGTCCGAGATCAGTCATCTTGTACTCCTTTGTCACGATCCTTTTAAATTCCTCCAGTATTGCAGTATTGGTAGTTTTGTAGATTAAATCATCAACATACTAGCAAACAATGAGAAAATCTTATGTACCTCTTTTTTTACGTAGAGTGATGATTTACTTCGCCTTCTTTCAAAACTATTTTGACAGAAGTACTTGTCAATGTTGTTATTCCAGGCTCGAGGTGATTGCTTCAAGCCATATAGTGCTTTGTCTTCGTTTTCTTTGATAGTGTAGCCTTGTGGTTATTCTACATAAACTTCTTCTTCTAATTCGCCATTGATAAATGCCGATTTGATGTCAAGCTGATATACTGGAAGCTCGTACTATGCAGCCAAGGGAAGAACTATTCTGAAAGTTTCCATGAAAACGACAGGGGCAAATGTTTCATTGAAATCCATTCCAGGTTGTTGTGAGTAGTCTTTTGCCACTATGCGTGCTTTGTGTTTTTGAATTGATCCATCTTTTTTATATTTTGTCTTATAGACACATTTGACCCTGATTATATCTTTACCTTTTGGTAACTCCACAAGATCCCACGTGTGATTTTTCATGATAGTTGCAATTTTGTCGTCCATAACCTTTCTCCATATTTCTTCATTTGCAGCTTCTTCAAAATTATGTGGTTAACAGGTGAAGAAGGCAAAATCACACGAGTCATATACGTCCTGCAAGAACCGTACCTTTCTTGTTGGATTGAGATCCTTCGATGATGAGTTTTTTGGACCGGCTTGTGGGCTTTGGTTCAGACTAGGGTTCGGAATCATAGTTTCTTGCCCATTTCTTACATCAAGAGGCTCAAAAAACTTTTGCTCTTGGAAGGAATTATCCTCCCGCTTCGATGTAGCAACTTCATCAAATATCACATCTCGAGAAATCATAAATTTATTTGTGTTTGGATTATAGAGAGGATATCCTCTGGACTCGTCACTATATCCTATGAAAATATATTTCTTCCCTTTTTCGTCAATTTTTTTCCTTTCTTTTGAGTGAATAAATGCATATGCAATGCATCCAAAAATTTTGAAAAAATTTACCTGTGGCTTCTCTTTATGCCATGCCTTGTACAGTGTTTTGTTTATAACTGCCTTCATGGGAGATTGGTTGAGGATGAAAACTCCATTTTGTTGAGGTTATTTACTTCACTGATCCTGTGGATGAATACCTTATGCAATTTCTAATGGACTATGAAGACAAGAAGTTCCAGAATGTGTCCAAGGAGGGTCTAAAACTTGGTAAGGATTCAAAAGACAAAAAACTGAAAGAGTCATTCAAGGAGTTTACCAAATGGTGAATGATAGGAGAGTAAGAAGGATAAGGATGGATTTTGGGTTCTTACTCTGATACCAAAAATTGTTGGGGTGTTAGATTAAGGTAGAAGGAAAGTCGGAAAAATTATATTTGTTAGAAAGAAAGGGGTAAAAATGTAATAAGAATTTATAGTAGAAAACTTTTGAACTTACTTTTTTCTAATTTATTTTTTCATAGAACACAGGAGACCAGTAGGCTTTATTTATAGAGTTAACTTTCTTCTAGTCTATGAAAACCTATACACTTGTCTAGATAATTCTAACCTAGGATTTACAAGCATATTAAAAGATTTTTATTACTCTTCTTCTAGACATTCTAGATAGTCCTACTAAAAAGATCTCTACTACTCTTTTTCTAGACATTCTAAATAGTTCTACATAATTTTAAAAATTATAAATTATTTTTTTTAACATACCTCTCACCGGGGGAGCTTTGGTTTTTATTGGAGACATTTTGGTAACAGTCCTAGTTTGGGTAGCTACACATGATGCATTCTGTCAACCAAACTGTCAGCCAAACAATTTATTAACTTCTCCAAACAACAATGAAAAATTATAAAAAATAAAAATAAAAATAAATAAATCATCACGATAGAGACTGTCACAAAGAAAAATAGATGACTTTAGGAACAAAATTATATGCAGGATTATGCTTCATGTGGAGGAATAGGGACGAAATTGAAAATATGACAAGAAATCGATTCCGTGTTGTCTAAGGCTATGTTTGGATTCAGTATTTGGGGAAGAAAAAAGAATAGAAAAGAAAATTTTAATGAATCAACGGTTCAGTTTTAATTTATTTCCTTCGGATTTTATCAAAAATCTCTTTTAAAACTCCAATTTTACAAAAATATCAATATTATTCGCGTACCGAATGAATTCAAGTCTGTTAGTGTACAGTCTGATACATGGCAATAAATATCAATATTACCCGTACTCATTTACTAGCTAGGGTAAGGGGGCATATGGGAAGATCAACTTACCAAAGCTGTGATAGGCCTTCTTATACTCGACGATAGTTTCGGACTACTATAAAAAGGTTGAAATTGTGTGCGAAAATGTCCACAATAATGTTCGGTGAGCTTATTATTGCCCCTGAATTGGCCATCCTTGTATACTGCAAAAGAAAAAAAAACATACATGAAAGTTAGTGGCTTAGCCAAAAATGTAGTTCCTGTCAAACATAATTGTTCTATATGTTTATTCCATAAAATAGAGTACAAGATGTAGAGATACAAAAAACTATTTTTGAAAGCTATTCTTCGTATATATGATATCTACGGCTATAATCATATTTGACCCTTGACTGAAGGGATTCCTAAATCTAAGATTTCCATAACTGGCTAATTACATGACTCACGCCAACACTCTCCTTCAAGTTGGTGCGTAAATATCGCTAATGCCTAACTTGTCAAGTGAGTCATAAAAGTTTCTATTGGAAATTGCCTTGGTAAGGATATCAGCTAACTGATCTTCAGATTTAACGAATAAGAACTGAATGATCTTCTCTTCCAGATTCTGTTTGATGAAATGTCTATCCACTTCCACATGGTTGGTGCGATCGTGTTGAATTGGGTTGTGAGAAATGTCGAGGGCAGCCTTGTTATCACATAATAAGTTCATTGCAGAACAAGAAGGAAAACCGACCTCTTTTAGCAAACTTCTAAGCCAAAGAAGCTTACACAATCCTTTTTCCATGCCTCGAAACTCAGCTTCAGCACTGGACAATGCCACTAGCTTCTGCTTTTTACTCCTTCATGTAACTAAATTTCTTCCCATGAATGTAAAGTAGCTTGAGGTAGACTTTCTATCCAAGATATTCCCTACCCAGTCTGCATCCGTGTACCCTTCAATATTTAGATGGTCATTCTTGGAGAACATTAGTCCTTTTCCTGGTGATGACTTTAGATAGCAGAGGATTCGAATTACGGCACCCATATGGACTTCACTTGGACTATGCATAATTAGCTTACTACACTTACGACGTAAGCAATGTCTGGGCGAGTGTGAAATAAGTAAATGAGCTTCCCTACTAGCCTTTGATACCTCACCTTAATGGATGGCACCTGGTCCGAATATTCCCCAAGCCTATGGTTCTGCACAATCGGCGTACCCACGGGTTTACACTCTAGTAATCTCACTTCCGTCAATAAGTCTAGTACATATTTCTATTGAGAAATAAATATGCCCTCTTTTTAACCTCGCTACCTCTATTCCCAGAAAGTACTACCAAGTTCTTCATTTCAAACTCAGTAGACAATTGTCCTTGTAACCTCGAGATCATCCCTCATAATTATCATATCATCCACATAGACTATTAATGTTGTCACCTTGCTTTGTCGGTGTTTCAGGAAAAGAGTATGATTAGAGTTACTTTGACGATAGCCATACTTCCTCATAGCTGAACTAAATCACCCAAACTATGCTCGCGGTAACTGTTTTAGTTCATACAATGTCCTCTCCAATTTACAAACAATTCTGGTCTCAACAGATCCTGTATATCCTGGCAGAGAATATCCATGTACAACTCCTCGTCAATTTTGCCGTGAAGGAAAGCATTCTTCACGTCGAGTTGATGTAGTGGCCAGTCCAAATTTGCTGCAAGAGAGAATAAGACTCTAATAGTATTCAGTTTGGCTATTGGTGAGAAGGTTTCTAAATAGTCTTTGCCATACATTTGAGTAAAACCCTTTGCCACAAGTCTCATTTTGTATCGGTCAATCGATCCACCAGCATTGTATTTTATAGAGAACACCACTATTTTTTTCCTTCTGGTAATGGGACTAACTTCTAAGTATTATTTTTCTTCAAGGTTTTTAATTCTTCTTGCATTGCTTGTGCCCACTTTGGATCAGATAACGCCTCCTCAACGTTATTGGGAATATGGCAAAGGATAATGTTTGAGTGAAAGTCTTGAAAGGTTTTGTCAGACCTTGAGTAGATACATAATTTGCAATTGGGTACTTGGACTTTCTTTCTTCCTCATCTGGAGAGTATCTATTCTGTGGTTTCCCACAATTGTGTCTAAAAGGCAGATATAACCAGTAGAAGAATTTAGGATATTAGCATGTAAAGGTGTAGTGGGAGTACTTACCTCAGGGACATTCTTAGGAGG
>VIGQ01000585.1:27500-30000 GCA_009663005.1 Actinidia chinensis
CTTCTTCCCATCAGAATGACCCCTTGGATCGTGGCATGACCCAGACTTCAGCAAGGTTTATGACTGACCAGATTTCATGTCTTTGATGGCCATAACAGCACCACTAGCCACTGCCTCTGCCCCCGATACCATCACAGATTGTCAAAGATCTCCATCATTTTCTATGTCAAATTATCAAGGATAGTTTCGGTGGAGTCAGCCATGGATGCCGAGCAAAATTTGGACCATTTCTTAATCAATAAATAGGGAACCCAAGATCAATGCCTCTGTACTAATGTCAAAATATTGTTTCTATAATGTTTATATATTCCATAAACAGAGTACCGATATAGAGATACAAAAACTAGTTTGGGTGAAGCTATTCTTTGTAGCGATATCTACCGCTATAATTTTATCTTGACCCTTGTTGACGGGATTCCTAATCTAAGATTTTCTATAGCTGGGCTAATTACATGACTCACGCCAAGAGTTCAACGAGTGAAGTGTGCTTTTTATTTGATAAAACGTATCAAAATTAATTTTTCTATATAACCTGTTTTATGATCTTTTCATTCCCCATACCAAAGAAAGTATTCGAAACTTATCAAATGACACATAAAAATAAAATTGGAGGACACGATTAATATTTATTTAACGAAACTCTAATCCAATGCAAACATTCTACAATTGCTCAATGGAAGCTATGTCAGGAAGACTCAAATATTTAGAGCATGGAAACTATATATATCAGGAAAGTTTTCAAAAATTCTCATTCTCATCCCATTCTATTTGTGAGCTGGAAGCTACAACAGGAAGACTAAAATCAAAAAGCAAAACAAAAACTAGAAAAACAATAAAACAAAATAAAAGAACACATTTAATCTTCTACTCACTTCATTATGAGCTTTCCAGTATGGAAAGTATGTAATGAATTTGGTATTTTTTCTTTGTTCCATGCCGCAACTCTGCCATGTACAACCCCTACCGTCCTAATTAAGAATATGGGAGTTTCAAAACACACGCTGTACATTCTAACGAGTAAGTAATCCCGAGAATATCGGTACCCACTATAAACCCATGTCGTACCCAGCCAGAATAGTTTTTTCTTTCATAAAGACAAAAGGTTAGCTCGGTGAGACTTTTTTCTCTAACTTAACATGCTTATAATATTAACCTTGGGTGCATATATTCTTTAGGGCAATATAACACTAAACTTTGTTTTGCACCAACATTTTTAATGGACTATAGTTGATCGGTTGAGCTCTTAATTAACTAAAACACTAATTAATTTTTCCATTTGCTTATCTAATTGTTAGATATAATTCGATACTAAAAAATATAAAAATATATTTTTTGGGGTCGTACCCCAGTCGTATCTGTATCCTACTTTTTTTAAATTTATTGTATCGGTGTCAGTATCTGTATCCGTACACCTGGTTCATAGCCATTACTTTTAAAAATTAAATAAATAATAATAAAAACTGATAGACTGACCCATTTCTTGCCAAATATTTTGATTCAAGAACTTTTAAATAAATAAATTAAATGCTAAATTCTAAGAAGTTGCTGAAGATATATGCATACCTTGTAATTTCTGAAATGGGGTGGCAGCAGCAGCTGCACTTAATGTGGCCATACTGACTAGGAGGGGAAATTATCTGAAAAGAGGATTTTGCAATTTAACAGAAATATGGGGGGCATTAGTAACTTTTTCTCTGGTTTTTTTTTTCAAAATAAAACTGATGAAGTAGATATAAGGAAGGGAAAAAAAATTAATTACACGTTTACCCTTGTACTTTGACAAGAATCTCACTTCATTCTCTTTACTTTTAATTGTGTCAATCATCCATTACACATTTCCATCCTTTTATTGTTAAATTAAGTGATGAAAAGTACAGAAGAACGGAATTGAATAGAATGAGAACGGAAAGTGTCAATGACACATCCCTTTACACTTTGGTCAAGTGTCAATGTAGTTCTTCTTGCATTTTGCTATTAAATTAAATGACAAAATGTTGTATATAACGAATTGATTGATACAATTGAGAAGTAAAGGGTTCAAGATGAAACTACGGTCGAAGTGTAGGTGTGCAAAGTGTGATATATCCTAAAAAATTATTGAGTTCTATGCATAGTTATCAGAAACAAATCGTGTGATTGAACCGATCAAGAGTATCGAGTTTCAATGGTCACGTTCAACCGTATATAAATAAATAATAATAAAATTATATTTAAATAAAAATAATCTTAAAAAGATTAAAATAAGGAAAAGATATTTTTTTTGATACAATAGCAATATAAGTACAAATAATAAATATATATAAAAAAGAAAGTACAAAAATATATAAATGATAAAAAACATTCAAGAAGACTTTTTTTTCTTTTTAATTTAATATGTTTAAAACTAGTTACTTATAAGTATTTTGATATTTAAAAGAATCATATCAAATTTGTCAATAATGTGTATTATTAAGATAATAATGTGTATTATTGTGTGGCTTTTATTATTTTTTATTTTTTA
>VIGQ01000585.1:40000-44335 GCA_009663005.1 Actinidia chinensis
CAGCAAGATGTGGAGACCAAAGGACGATTTGCATCGTTATCGCAGGAGGTGTAGGACCAATATGTTGGGTTTGACATTCGGACGGGGGTTGTTGAGGTATAAGTCTAGATTGTTCGTACCTTTGTCTAGTAGAGACAACGTTCTTTATGAAGTTTCATCACTTTCAAACTTGTAATTCATCCCGGAGAGGGACGAAGATGTTATCAGGATTGTATCGCCAATTTTGGTGGGGAGACGAATGAAGAGGAAAGAAAGACGTTGCCGTGTACATTCAAGGTGTTGACTTGTCAGCAAATGAAAGCCGAACCTAGAAGCCAGCAGGTTTGCTTGCTACAAAAACCATTGCAAGTTGTGGAGTGGAAATGGGGGAAGCATACATATGGACTTGTTACGGGTTTGCCAGGTCATAAGAAGGGGTCATGACGTCATTTGGGGCTGTGGATCATTTGACAAAATCTGCACATTTTTCTTCCTATCCGTTTGTCAAATTCAGCACAGAGAATCTATGGGGTTTTATGTTCGAGAGATCGTAGAGACTTCAGGGCGTTCCATATCTACGTTTTGGATAGAGATCCACGTTTTACATCGCTCTTTGGAAGGGAAAGGGGAGGATGCAATCCGCACTGGGATCGAATTAAGGCTTAAGCACGACATTTCAATCCTCAAACGGACGAGCAGTCTGAGCGTACTTTCAAATTTTTGGAGGACATCTTCGAGCATGCTACTTTGATTTGGGAGATCATGGGAGGATTATCACATTTGGTAGAATTCGCATATAACAATAGTTATCAAGCGAGCATGCGGTATAGCACTTTTGAGGCGTTATAACGGAAACCATGTGGTCACCCGTGTGTTTGGACCACGTTGGAGAGGCAGCTCTTGCAAAGTCAGAATGGGTTCGTGATACCACCGAGAAGTGTATTGATTAGGAAACGTACTCACGACGTAGAGTCGTCAAAAGAGTTACCGCCAATCCAGAGAAAATGTCATTTGGAATTTGCCGTTGGGGATCACGTATTCTTGAGGGTTTCACCTAAGAGGGGTTTGATGCGCTTTAGGTATAGCGCAAGCTATCACCAAGGTTCATTATACCGTTTGAGATTCTTTTCTTGAATCTTTCTTAGAACGGATTGGGGCCCCGTGGCATACCATCTTGCCTTGGCCCACCGAGGTGAACCAATGTGCACAAGTGTTTCATGTTTCCATGTTGGCGAAAATATAGCCCGAATCCTTCAAACCATTTTGGATTGGGGAGATTCTTGACTTAACAAGGATGTCACGTATGAGGAGCGAACCGATTCGTGTGTTGGACACGGGGATCAATTTTTGAGAGGAAAGACTATTCCATGGTGAAGGTCTTGACTTCATCATGGCATAGAAAAAACTACATGGAGCGCGAGTCGAGGTTTCGCGCAAATATTCAAATCTTTTTGAGACATCTAGTTGTTTGTTACTTTCGAGACGAACTTTTTTTTAAGTGTGGAGGTTGTACAGGCTTTAAAAAAATTTTTCTTTTTATGCCGTAATTAGAATGTACTTGTGATGTCATATTATAACTATAAAAAATATATATATAATACCACAATAACCACGTTAGAAAATACATTGAATTTTTAATTGGGTTTGAAGATGGATGTGTGAGAGAGTGACCAAATTATTGGACCTAAGGTAAATTTTAGTTTGGGTTTGTTGCTTGGGCCAAGCAAAACCCAAGGCCCAGCAGGTTTAGGTCATTTTTTCTTTTGACCTAAACACATTAAGGCATATTTTTTTTTTGCATTTATTGCAATCTTCTTCTTCTTTTTCTCTCTCTAGGTTTTAGGCGAAGAGAGCTTTAAAATTTTTTTTTTTTTTGAGAGTAGATCTAGTAGTTAGAGTGAAGATTTTGAATTAAGTGGTCCTTTGGAGAATATCATCTACTTCGACGAGAGCTACACAACGTTGAGGCTAAGAACATTTAGAATCAGGAGCAAATTGGGGATTTCGAGCCTCACCATTTTATGGGTGTTTGCATTTCTTGGATTTGGGTAAAGGGGGTTTTTGTCTTGTGGGTTTTTCCTTTGCTTTGTTGTTAATGGGCTATACAATCTATTGAGATATTATTTTTGGTATAGAACACTAAATGAGAAATTTGGTTTAGATTCAAATAGAAAATATGTAAATTTTGGATCACTGATGTTGGTGTCGACACCTTTGATTTTTGGTGTCGACACCTTTGAAATTAATTTTTGAGAAATTTGGACCCGGATGTTGGTGTCGACACATAAGGTTTTTTGGTGTTGACACCTTGAAAGGCGAATGTGAAAAATTTGGCGCTGACATTTGGTTGTCGACACTAGTTTCGACACTTGAATAGAAAAATTTGAGTTTTGGCTACTGACATTTGGTATCGACACTGGTGTCGACAGCTTGAACAGGAAATTCAAAAATTTTGGCTACTGACATTTGGTGTCAACACCAAATTTTCAGGTGTTGATACCTAAAATTTTTTAAACAGTAAAAAAAATTTAAATAATTTTTTTTTTAAAATGGTTTTACTTTTAGCATGATAATATTTTGTATATTTTGTTATTACATTAATTTTTGGATAAATATAACAATTGCGTATGTGAAAATTAAAGAGCGTAAATTTGTGTGCATGTACTTGGAAATTTTGATTTAGATTTATGTTAATAGTTATGAATATTGTTCAATAATAGTTTATTATTATGATGATTTTGAATTCATATATTGCATATTGTTGCATGTAAATTGTATAAATGTAACAATGAATGTGTGGTTGAATTTGTAAAACAATAGAAGTTTCATTGCATGGGAAGTTAGGAAATGGTGTAAGAAATGACTCACTAGGATAAGCCCGGGGGATGGGTTGGCCAGCTCTTTCTTCCCTTCTTGTAACCGATAGATGGCTAGATTAAGCCGAAATTAAGTCCTAGATGGCAAACGGTACGAGGAAATTTCATAGCCCCGGTTAAAATCCAAAAAGTTGACAATAAAATCCTAGATGGCAATGATACGAAGGGAATGTCATAACCCACGGTGAAAATGCGGGAAGTTGACAAAAAATGAAAGTCCTAGATGGCAATGATACGGAGGGAATGTCATAGTTCACGGTGAAAACTCGGAAAGTTGATGAGTGTTGTCTCACGTGCTTAGTGCATAATGATATTGGTTAGGTATTGGCCTAGGCGTGTCGTTCAAAAGAGTAGGATTATTCCTTTCATGGAAAAGCAGAGTATAGTAAACTGGGCATGATTTGTGGAATCACGGATTTGGAAAGTATATTTAGTGTGAATGAAAGCATAATTTTATATCATGTTTGTAGAACCCCATTCTCGTTGTATGAACCCCTATCAAGTATTGTTGCCTAAGACAGTTCTACGTTCAGTTTTAGATGGAAACCGCGACCCAATCACCTATAAAGAGATGTGAAACTGTGGTATTAAAGGAGGACGCCACAATCAAGAGTGAAAAATTGATTGATAAGTCAAGGACCCCCCGAGAACGCCACAGAGAAATTGATAAGTTCAAATTAGTTTTTTTTTCCCAAAGACATAAGAGAAATACTTCACTCAATACAACCACCTTTTTCAAAAGAAAATGAGTACAATTACTATACTTAAGGCCACAAGACAAACCTTAACAAATTCTTAAACTAAAAGCAAACTTTGGCCTCAATTGAGAAAAAGTCAAACCGATTGTATCCCTTAAATTTTCAGCCTAAACATTATGCTATAAAAAATTTAATTTAATAAAGACAAGATGACGTTAATTCCTTAATTTAGCCCAAAGTTGGCAAACGAGATCCTCAATTTAAGGAAAGTCAGCTCCCTATTTGTCTATTGACTTTCCGTGGGACTTGAATCATGCTTATTAAGGGTGGGCTATTTTGTTCATCACCATCAAGGGGCCTCCACTTGCTGTTTGAGCCCAAAATCCCTTGAATCAGTCCCACTTAATTGCATTTAAAATTCTTGACACGTGTCTTGAATTGGGGCGATGGGAACTTAATTGGATTCGCCATTCTGGATCTCGTGTTAGCCATGTCCTCATCATTTCCCTCTTCTTGAAAAGGGATTTGTCCTCAAAATCAAGTTCATCACTCAACAAAAGGACTCAAATCAGAAAATATGAAGGTAGCACTTACATTATATTCACGGCGGAAGTTCAGTTGGTATGCATTGTCGTTTATTCGTTTTAAGACTTGGAACAGTCGTCCCCTTGGGTAGTAACTTGGTTTCCGTTGGTGGAACTCCTCCTTACACATGGGTAAACCAAACCCAATCTCCAGGTCAAAACTACCTGTTGCCGCCCATTTATTGCTTGGTTCGCATT
>VIGQ01001087.1:2500-17500 GCA_009663005.1 Actinidia chinensis
ATCCGCTGGAAAACATCTGAATCACAGAAAAAACCGGTGGCAAGGCCCACCACACTAACACGTACCCTCATCGGACAAGCACGCCGAGAAAAGAAAATTCAAATCCCCTGCCTACGCACATAGTAGACGAAGGGACAAACCACCACCTCGATCTCCCATAAATTGAAAGGATCTCCCTCAGGTGTTTACAAAGGTAACCCGGTGTCGAACACAGTCTTCATGGCCGATATCCGCGTCAACCAATCAATACAAGGATTACGTCAAACGAAGTATGTCTAATACAATAAAATCAAAACACGAAAACGTCGATCAGCGATCTCAACTCTCACAAGATCTACAAATCTCTTCAAGCGATCTGCCCCCCCCAACTGGAGGTTCTAAACATAAGTACTGATCTAATACATCAATCTCTAATCCCAATGCCAAAGCAAAAGATGATGAGATGAATGGAACGTGATGCGCTCGTGTCGCTGAGAAAACACGAGCCACGAAAATTAAACATAAGTAAAGTTACTCGAACAATAGAAGGTATCAATTGTGCTCCGCTGGTCCCGCTATCCCTGCCGGCCCGCTCTGATGTTATAGCGTAAACCGTCCTTGCATCTTCTGACCCTGCTGGACTACAGCATGTGGTCGGGACTGATATGAAGTCCTGTGATGAGGTAAATTGCTGGAGTAGCCCTCGAGGCCTGTGACACGGGACCGAAGTAGGTTGTTTGCGCATGAGCTCCCTGGAGGTTCTCCCTCGGCGTGCACTTGTAGACTGATATGACCCAACTGACCACACCGATAGAAGGGAGGTGGCCCATGACTAGTGATTGTCCCTATGGCCTGATGTTGAGCTTGTCCCCAGTGCACGACAATGCCGGCTGATCTTTCGTGGGCAGTCCACATATGATGACACGGGTTGATGACAACCAAAACAAAATCGGCCCTGCCGAGCTTGTTTGGCCGATGATATAACAGATGTGGCGGTAAAGACCTCGTCGGATATGTTGCTGTGCAGTATGGTCCTTTGGTTATTAAACGAACGCCCCTCGACTGATGCTCGTTCCCTCACGATGTGACTTAGGATTTTGAATTTCCTAGTTCTATTCAAAGGTATCACGATGGCCGCCGCCGCGCTAACCATAGTCGAGTAAACTTGATCAAATTTATGGGCCAATTTCAGTCCTTATGGCGGCCTAAAGCCCCCGCATAAATGCTTTTGCTTTCTCTCTTCCGTTAGATACAAAGCGTTGCAAATTGAACAAGCTAGTAAACTTGGCCTCATATGAGCCACAGTCATGCTCCCTTGAACCAAAATTAATTAAACTAATCCTTAACGCATCATTAGGCGATCCGTAAAAAGTGATCAGGAAGGAAAGCTTCTTGAAAGATCCCACTTTTTGCTAACATTCCTCCATGGTCTTCCACCATTGGAGGCATCTCCTGACAGTGATAGGATACAAACAACACTCAAGTCTTACGCAGTCACCCAAGATTGTATCCAACGCTCTTTGCTGTTCAAGCCAATCTTCCGAACTACGGAGCCGGTTCTCCTGAACGTTGGTGGAGTAGTTGACGAACGGCCTCATGGTAGCCCGACTTTCTGTCATTCGAACTGCCTTTGCATAGTTTTGACAGTGTTTCTCACACTTGCGTCAATGGCGGGTGAACACTCCTTGCATAAATTCGGCGCCACCCAAAGTGTAGGTGGAGCCCTCAACCTTCTCTACATTTCATACAGGAACCACTGACCTTCCTCCATCACCGACTCTGGTGATCACTCCCTATCGAGCTTCCTACGAGTCCAGCGGGTCACCTGCCCCACGAGCTCCGTGAAGTGGACTTCGCAGGACCTTTCGCGTTTGCGTGGTGGCATTGTGAGACACAATGCCATAAAAAAAATAATAAGATAATCATACTCATTTATGATTAAGTCTAAAAAAAAAAAAAAAAAAAAACCCCATTGGGCCCCTATTACCATAAGCAAGTTTATACCTGTAGCTATGATTCATGTGATCCCTATGTACATTAAATAGTACACTAACCTTACCCTCTCAACGTTAAACCAAATGGGTCTAACCATCCCAGGCTCAAGGTATTCGAACTAGAGCTCTGATACCTGTTGTCACGCCCCGATCAACCAAGACGGGCACGTAAGCAAACAACTCATATGTGAAAAAGTCAATAAAAAAAAATGACAATACACTGTCATACATCAGAGTGCGGGCAATACTATTACAAACATCTAATTAACTTAATTGTATCAATAATAGCACAACGGGCATCCAAAGGCATCAAGATCAAGATAGATAACCCCGGTACGAAAATCATTTGTTTTATAGTAACGGTGAGTACTTGAAACGATTAACAATGGACTGATACTTAAGCCAAACCATGATACATAACTTATACTATGACAACATGCTACAATAAGTATGCTTCATTTATATCAAATATACTTTGGATTTCTCAAATCAACAGTTTCCAAAAATTTCAACTTTTCTCACAAGGCAACTCCAATAATTTAGAATAAACATTTAGACACTACCAACAATCTTATTATGCATAAGCAGTGAGATAGGATAACACCCATCAACTTTCCGGGACTTCACCGTGGGCTATGATATTCCCTCCGTATCGTTTGCCTCTAGGACTGTTCTTTTGTCAACTTCCGGACTTCATTGTGGGCTATGACATTCTCTCGTACGTTGCATCTCGGACTTTTTTTTGTCAACTTCCCGGACTTTCACGTGGCTATGACATTCCCTCCGTACTTTGCCATTTAGGACTTATTATTAACTTTCCGGACTTTCACCGTGGGCTAGACATTCCCCTCCGTTATCTTTTGTCATCTAAGACTTTATTGTGTTGCTTAAATCTAAGCCATCTAATTCTGGTTAATTTTAGAATGTCAATCCTACAACAATTCTCATTCTCAAGTCCAATTCCATTTCTAAAACCAAGTTCAGTTCTTTTGAACTTTTTTGTTATAATAATCACTTCACTATAGATACATAAAAATCACCTTGATCATCAATCAATTCAATGAACCAACATAATTTCATAAGAGACCAATTTTAATGTAAATAATGTCAAGTATTTTCATAGGCATTTATGAATATTAATTGACAATAATCTGATATTAAATCAAAATAATTTCAATTACAATTTCCAAATTTCTATCTTTCAATTTTCGCACAAAAATAAATATGCTCATCAAAACAAATTTTTTGTCATTTCAAGTTTAATACAAAAAAAATAATGTCTCAATAGACTTTATATAAGCTATTAACAACAAACCAAAGTAAAAACCCAAACAAACTAACCCCCTTTACTCAAATAGAAATTGACACGGCGGATATAGATCAGGCTTCCATGTGTGATCATCATACTAAAATTTTGATTGACCAACGTCATCTCCCTGTTGATCTGCACCCCTATCTTTCGTGAATCAAAACTTAACCTAACCAATAATTTCTTCATTTATTTCTCTTTCTTCTCTTTCTTTCCTTCTCCTTCATCTGAGCTTCTACTCTCCTATTATAGATTTGTACATTAATTTATTATATAAATATTATTTTATTTTATTATTTTAGTATTTTTCTTTTTCTTTTTCTTTTTCTTTTCCTTTCTTTTTTCTCGGCCGCACAGATTCCATTCAATATTTTATAAAAATACACTTCAGCCCCTCAATTTTTAATTAAACATGATCTCATCTCAATTTAAATGTACTATTTAATTTAATCCCAAGAGTCATGCAATAGTCAATGTAACTCAATACAAACATAGCAAGGTCCAAAATTTTATCTATATAAAATTGAAACCTACAAACTTTTCTTTCTTTCTTCTTCTTTTTTTTTTTTTTATCGGATCTTGACAAATTTTTCCACCGAAAGAAATTGTCCTCACCAAGTTACAAATTACACTTTTGTCCCTCAACTTTATCTCTTCTTTAATTTTATCCCAAAATTATAATCCTTTAATTAAAACCAAAATAAAAATCGGGGTTAGTACATAACGATGTTGTACCCATTTTTAATTGTGTTGAATCGGGCCGATCATGTTCGTTTTTTAAATCGTGTCGTCTGTGCCGACTTACTTCACATTGTGACGACTCATGTCACTTGGCTCAGAAAGTAGCACTATCGCCCACAAATAGTGCATAATTGCACATCAAATAGCACACACAACATATGAATAAATGAGATTAATATCTACAGAGGATGGCTAGACATGCGAACGAAACACAAAAGGTCTCCAAGAAAAGGCCTTCTGACCAATTACAGTTCATGACACAAGCGGTGCCTGCCAGCCTTGAAGAGCATTTGTAAGGGCTTTCTGCAACAGGCACAAGGAAATTATTAGAGTCAAATCATTGAAAGGAAATATCTGTATTTACAATAGAAATAAAGATTATTTATCCGTACTGATGAATGAGATAATTTTTATTTTGAAATGAATCAACGTCTCGATTGAAAGGGCTTCAATACTCGATAGATTTAAAGTTGGCGAGTGGAAGGGATTAAACAGTAAGACAAACAAAGTGAATGTTTTGATCATCATAATTGTGTTGCGTCATTGGTTATCGTACCTTATCCTAAGCATTATAGGTTAGTGCCGAACCCAAGTATGTTGATGTATAGGATTGAAAGGCAAGTTGCAAACTCATTTTTTTGAATTTCTATCCTAAACCGTTACGATTTCAGATTTATGCAATTGATAATTTTATCTGAAAAAAACGGTGTCGCAAAAGTTTGGCAACTTAACTAAACGAATCACATTGGTGCATTTATGCGCAATAAGTCTATAATGCATGACTCAACGACCATCACAACAGTTTTTTTAAATCGAGCAGTCCGATTTTAAGTATGAGTGATTAGAGCCTTATGAAAAAAATTAAGTTGATTTAATTATTCATACGTACATGAATTGAATGGGAGGGGGGGGGGGGGGGGGTGGGGGTGACAAAAATGTCGGTTGATAATGACTCAATGAATCAATGTCCCGATAATAAAAGGGATTTCAATATCCGATAGATTTTAAATTTGGTGAGAGTTGATTAAAATAGCCAAGAACAAACAAAGTGAACGTTGAATATCAAAGTGTATTGAGATCGTTGGCTAGTGTACATTACCTATAGCATATTAGGGGGTTAAGAATCAAGTAAGATTGAGTAAAGATGAAAGGCAGGTGAAACCTTATTCTCTGAATGTTCGATCTAATCGTTACGATTTCATATCTTATAATTTATATTTTTCGAAAGAATTGTCGATCAAATATGGCAGCCACCTAATCGGATAACATTTTGGTGCATCTAGAGTATAATATCTTATAATGCCATAACTCGACGACCATCACAACGTTTTTTCGAATCAAAACATGTCTAAATTTAAGTAGGAGTGATTATATCCTCTATGCAAAAAATAAAGTGATATAATTATGTTCGTACTGGATCAAGGAGGACAAATTGTCTATTTGAGTAATGATAATGTCTGGATGAAAGGATTTTAATACCCGATAGATTTTCATTGGCGAGGAGAGGGATTAAAATAACAAAATAAACAAAGTGAAATGTATGAATTGTCATAATTATGTGGTGATTGTGTGGCTAACGCATAATAAATCAACTTTATACAATTATGTAATACAAAATTTAATTTGACTTATCAATTCAAAAATTAATTTTTTTATTTTTATTATTAAAAAATTTAGTTGTAATTTTACCATAAAAATAATTTATTTTTTAAATATATTTTGTTTTAGTATGGTCCTATATGGGCCACAAGTCAAAATTTTAAAATTATATTTTTATTCAAAATTTAATTTTATTTTCTCTCTAATTTTTTATTTTTTTTGTTATCAGAATTTTATTGTAAATTCTCCCAATTTTTTCTTATTATGTCATTTGAGAAGTCCCATTTAGTTAATAAAAAAAATATTTTATTTATTATTTATGATGATTCATTTAAAAATGCATTCCTCTCCGCTATCTATCATTCTTCATTGTATAATTATTTAAACCTCGATAAGTACTACATTGCATCGCTCTTGATGAATAAATTTGAGGCCAATTAATTGTTCATAAGGAGGGGACTTTGATACAACAAATGAATATATATTATTTGAATTAGTAATATCCATTAATCCCAGTGTTAAAGCAGATCAAACGTGATTGGATACATTGAAAACTAAAAATAGTTGCCCATCTGTACAAGCCAAGATAAACACTTCAGTTTGAATTCGTATTTTAGTATGTGAAAATTTGTGATTTTCAACTGTATTACTGCTAGGGTGGCTCACTATCAGATCGTACAGTGATATGATATTAATCACTAACTCATTGTAAATTTAGTTTTAGAAAACAGGAACAATTAGTAATTATGTAAAAGTGTATAAGGGTATGCGCACGGCTTCACAGATAGTGTATTGGTTTAGGTGAACATACTAAAATTGTTTTTACGGTTGAGAGAACTTAGGAACAAACCAAATCATATAATATTGGAACCGAAACAGACGAAATTGGAAAAAATAGTTTGGTTCATTTAGTATATGGTTCCATTGCTTCAACATTTATCATTGTATCTCGATTTACCCAATTTAAGAGAAATGAGTATAATGATGGAGGGGTTCCCAAAATTTAATGCATACTTCAACCTTTTACAATATTCTCAAAACGAAGTTTATAAATTAATTTTTATATCTGACGAAAACTTCTGAAATGTTTTATTATTAATTTCCAAACTCTAGCATCATTTTAACCTTATGTCAAAAAAATATTTTTGGGGTTAATCATTAGGAGGGTTAGGAAAATGGGAGCTGTCTAACCATTAGCGGATAGGACTAAAACCCAAAGCATTCCACTGATAATGTGAGCATACATTCAACTCTTTGGATATGGTCTCAAGTATGATTTAGAATATATTACATTAATATTTTACTATTTTCCACCAATTTGTATAATACGTGTTTTAATAATCATGAAAATTATTTGACCCTTTGGACTGAGTTATAGCCACTCCATTGGACATGCCAATTGATTTGCCAAAGGATAAATATAACACATTCTAAAAAAAATAATTCTCTAATGGCGTGCCAACAAAAATAGCAATGTCAAATTGTGCCCAAAATCCAAAATTGCATGGCTATTTTGATTATGATGGATATTTGATGTATAGAATTACCATTTTGATCTTATAGTGAAAATTGGATCTATGGTAAAAAATAAGTGGTATAGCCCCCAAAATATTATGTTAACTAATGCAACCATTATTGTCAAATATCGCAAAATAACGTTTGTAATATGTAAATTTTAGCAATATATGACAAAATAGATAAAATCATATAGAGATGCCCTTAATGGAGGGTTGTTGACTCAATATTTTGATTTTGATGAAACCAAAATATTGTTGTAGTAGCTAATGTGTCTACTTAGTGTGCAGATCGTATATACTCATTAACTCAACAACTCAAAGATCTTCAAAGCAAACTTTCTGGGCAAAGAAAGTTCGACACATGTTCACTAGTGTTGGACACCTGAAGACTGGGAGCTATATGCTAAAATCTGATAAAAGTCTTAGGTAGATGAAAGGTGTAAAAAATCATGATCTTCCGGAATGAAACAAATGAAGATCATGCGCATCAATAGGAGAGAACTCTCGCAGATCGTGAATGAATTTGTGGACCAATGACCAGGAAAGCAAAAAAAAATATATTTAATGAGAAGTGTCAACACTGGATACAAGAAGGTGCCACCTGAGATTAGTAGAAATCTTCATGAAGAAAAATTTGAAGTGTCGAAACCTCGGTGATGGAAGGTCAACCATGATGATCAGTAACTAAACTTTATAAAAACAGACTTACAGTGTTGATACCTTTGGGACAGTGTCTAAACTTGAGGAAAGTGTCGACACATGGATATCACGTGTCAACACATGGAAAGTGGCTAAAATTGAGAAATGGATGATCAAGTATTGACACATGATATTTAATTGTCGACACATAAAGACAGTAGCCAAAACTTTTGAGGACATAATGAAAAGTGGTGGGCACATGGATTATATGTTTGACACCTGAAGCCAGAACTAAAGCCATTTTGTGCGAAAATTATAGCCAATTTTAGTGTGAATATCTTAGGTATAGAGATCCCATAAAAAAAGTTTGAGTCTCTATCAAGATCTTGAAGTCATCTTTCAATGAGACTAAACTAATCAGACCACATTCAAAGTATGAAGAGTTATTGATAATAAAAAGAGTGAACTCTATTTTAGGAAAAAAATCTGCCAGCCAAAATTCACATGCAATATCTTCCTCTTCAGAAAGCCAAATGAATAAATATTTGAACCTAAAATGTGCCCGGAAGTCTAGTTCCAACGCAATAAACGGTGTTCAAAAATTCCAAGTAAGATATCGAGGAAGTTATGACCAATTTAATAAATAAGAAAAATGTTCGAATTTGCCATAAAGTGTCGACACATGAAAGGACGCGTGAGCAAAAATCAAATTGGAATTCAATAGTGTCGCTACCTGAATATAAGTGTCGATACTGGAGTACAACGACTCTATTTTGACCTTCTAAAAGGTCTAAATCTGCCATTAATGATATCAAACTTTCTCCCACGGGCAAATAACCTGCAGGCTTATAAATACAAATTTCAAATAACATTTTGGGATGAACACAATGCTATAATAGGATTGTCATCAAAGATTTTTAATTTTCTAATTCTCTCCAAATTCCTCTTGTTCACTAAGGTTGATCTATCCAACTCTTATCTGTACTCTTCAAAGAGAGTTTGTTTTCACCTTGTATCATCTCCATACATCTATATCCTTGTAAGTTTGAGTGTAGTTTAGACAAAAATACTTGGTAGTTTTTTGAGTGTTTCTCTTGTAAAAGTCCAAAACACCCTTAAGAGTTTAATGTTTCCTCTTGTAAGTAAAATATAGGACGTTTGAGTGTACTGAGATAAATACTATGGTGCAGTTTTTGTGTTTTTCTTGTACAAAATCAAACACTTAAGAGTTTGAGTATTTTCTCTTGTAAGTAAAATACTAGAAGTTTTGAGTGGACTTGGGACCAAAACCCTTTGGTATAAATGAGCTGAGTCCTTAGAAATCAGCCCCCACATTGTAGTTGGGATTTAAGTATTTGGAAGAATCTTGCTGAGGTCTTAGGAGACGTAAATCAAAAGTTGTGATCGAATCTCATAACTTTTGTGCCCATTTTTGTGCTTTGAATTTTTGTTCAATCTTACTTATATTGTTTTTGATATAAATTCATCTATAACTTGATTAATTGATAAGTCTTAATTATCTCATTGTTTTTTAATTTAGAAAAACCCATTCATCCCCCCCTCTTGGGTTGATTTTTGGGTCAACAAGGGTATTATGGACAACTTTACTAACATTGGGGTATCCCGTGGTGGTGTTTAGTGATGTTTTTAAGAAATAAATAAGGGGGTTAGTCTGATTTTAATGAAATGCAAGGGGTGTGAGTATAGTTTATCCATTTTTGATAATTACATTAGAATCTTATTTATTTGTACTTATTTATGCTAAATCTTGCTTGTAGAACATTTATCTAGTTAAGTCCTGTTCCGCAAGTAATATTACCTAATTGCCCACGTATGTGCACCCAGCTCCCTGCATGCGTGCTTGGCGAAGTCTTAGTTTGCTAAAGAATAAGGGAAGAAAAGTGATAGAGTACTCCTCCCCACGAATGCTCCTATAAGATCTCAAAATGCTTCAACTAATTAGTTGTTAAAGTGCTGATGTGACGCTCATTTTTACATTTTTGTATTAACAAACTTTAAAATATCATAAAATTTGATTATACACAATTCATTCTTAATACAATTTTATATTTTTAGAACATTCTCAACGAGATATTTCAAACAAGATCCATATCGAATATGAATTTAAAATATAAAAAAATATTTTTTAAAAAATAAATGTAACAGCAGTAAATTTTACACTCATGTAAATTTTAGTATTTTTATGATTTTTTTTCTCATGAACTTACATTAGAGTCTATTTTATCGGACTTTTATGACTACATCCTTGCGTACCAAATAGTTAATTAACAAAAAAAGATCAAGTAAGATTATATAATTGCCCACCATCACATTTGCTCCGGCCCAATTAGTACATCTTATATGTCAATGATTACTCTTAAAAACACTATAGGAGTACTCCTATAATACTCTAAAAGGGTTAACCAATTCTTTGTAAGATTGCAAATGTGGCTTGTATTATAATTTAAAAATATCATAATTTGTTATATACAATTATTTTTAATAAAATTAGATTTTTAAAAACATTCTCAACGAGATCTATCAAACATGTCCATTAAATATGAAATTAATGAAAAATACAAAAAGAACTTTTTTTAAATTAAATTTAACAGTGCTAAATTTTCATTATATAAATATTCGTGCTTTTTAAATGATTTTTTCCTCATCAGAATATCATGACCATAAAATTTAACTGTGATGAATTTATTAATCATATAATATTTGCTTTTGTTTGTTTTAATGAAGTAGTTTTTCTGTTGATGTCATGACCCGACCCTTTATATATAACTGGGTCCCCCTATCATAAAACAGGTACCATGTGATCGTCCAGTAAAATCTCATCTACTGATGCCTTTCTAACTAACGTCAGTTTAATGATTTACTACATCATTCAACAATACATTCTTTTGAATAAATACATTACGAAACAAGCCAGTAAAACAAGAGCTGACGTATCACTACATTCTAACTGATGCAATATATATAATCATCATAATATTTTGATACACAAAAACCAACACATTTCTGGTCACCAAAACGTCAACAATTACGTATCAGTTAACTATCAGTTCCAAAACTATACCAAGTTCAAAACATCAAAAATCAGCACGCTCGGATCACTCGCCCTCCAACCGTATTCCTCCTTATTGCCATTCACCTGAAATGAGTTACGTTCGACAATATCTTAAGTACTAAGCGAGTGGAGGTAGTTATAAACATATCAATGCCTCCATGAAAAACATATGAAAATCAGGTTTATTTCAAAAAATGAAACTATTTTTTGTCACCATGGCTCAAGTAGGCCAACCCTTAACACCCGTCAATATTCACTATATAACAGTCTCTCACGAGATCATGCTCAAACACGCCATCCATTGACGATCTGTCAAGACACAAAATATAATCATGGCTCAGGTACGCCAAATATCCCTTGACTTTATTGTCAACTTTAAATTCATTTACGCTTGACAATTTGCGACCCACATACCGTTCAACAACACCAGTCATAGGGCGCGACCTAACCTTTTTGGGTATGGAATTTTTTTCATTCCCACAATCATCTGGTCATGTCGCCTTATTCACATCAATCATGTTATATTCTCCCCTTAGCAAACGGTGCATCGTATGAATTATGCGTCGACTTAAAAACATACTTTCCAAGTACATTTTCATATTCATGGTACAACAAAACAAAGCATATTTTAAAAGAAAACTATCAATTTTTAAATACAAGTATGCTCATTTATAAAACATAAAACAGGTCACTTTTATGCAATGCAAAATATAACAAGACTCATCTCGTGCTTAACTCTAAGGTCCACCACGCACTTGTTCCAGACTAAGGCAACGGCCACTCGGTCTGGTCTACAGTCAACACATTCGAAATTAATATCCCCAATCCATGCATACTCTACTATTGACATTAGGCGCTATCGGTTAGTATGTCGAGTCTAAGGATAGAACGAGTATAAGGTATCGCAAAGCAAATTTTTTTAAAAATTATCTGTTGTCAAAATTTGGCTAAGTATGAAAAGTGAATTTTTAAAATATGTTTTTTTTCAAACCATTTTTTCCGATAATGTTCCTTATAACTTGAATATTCAAAACTGATTTTCTGAAATGGTTTATTCCAAGCTATACCCTTCATAATCGAAAGAATCGTTTTTAAAATAATTAAAAAACCGAAATCATTTTGTACTAAAACTGAAAATTTACTTTTCTTCAATGGGAGTTATATTTTCTAATATTTTTTTATTAAATTCAAATGAGAGTATTTTCTGATTTACATGTAAAATTAAGTTAAAAGAAAGGTGAAAGTTTATGACACCAGTCACATCTGCCAAGATCAACCACACATACATACACAAATATACGTGGTTCGGCCCATCGGCCTATTCACTGATAGGAACCAATATTCATTATCACGAATGAATTACAATGAGTAAAATAGGGAGAAGCGCAGCTCCACTCACCTCTCAGCACCTCTCATCTCTCACCATCTCACTGTCTATTCTCGCATCTCCCACACCACAGTTCTATCCTCGCAGATCTCGCTCTTGCTGTCAGTACACTCCCCGCCCATTTGCAGCTGTGTGCTCCTAATAATCCCCCAAGGATCATTTCTAGCTCTGCCCCCTCTCTCTCTACTCTCAAACAAAGCTTTATATAGAGAATGTTGGCCTCCATCTTTGACACTCGAGACTAATAAGACTGACTTCTTTAGCAGCCTCGGCTCTCTTCGCAGCCTTCTTCTCTCTCGCCCTTTCTTTCTTCGCCCAGCCCTATCAGACTTTGTCTCTGACAGCAACCAAGAGGAAAATGAAGACTTTGCTAAGGCTGGGCTGGGGCCTGATAATGGGCTTGGATCTTCTTAATGGGCTTCATGGCTTCAATGTTACTGGACCCAACAATCCCCCATCCCATGTAGGGGTAATCCGTTGTCTCAGTTGTCCATCCCGATAACCTTTCTGGTCCAGTCCCCTGTAAGATTTGCAAGACAGTATTCGAGATACGTTACCCTCATCACGGGCAACTTTATTTCCATTGAAGTGACTGCACTTCAACCGAAGTGTTCTTCACTTCTCACTTAGGTGCCCTGCTCCCCCCCCCCCCAGGGTACGCCCTTTGGCAGAGTAGTCACTTTTCCAGTCATCGTACTCAATTCATCTCTCCGCCCTTGTGTGGCCCAACTGGAGAGATCACCATCCCCTTTCTTAAGCGAAGAGACTCATTCGGCGGGGTGGCGCTTGTAGCTGTACAGCTCATCTAATCGAGTTTGTCTCCTTCCTAGAGCTTCTCTATGGACTTCTGCACTGATTGCACCTTCTCTGTCTGTCATACTTCTCACTTATCCCCAAAACATCTAATGCTCTCGTGTACCACTCTGGATCCGCCCAAGTTTACATCCTTCTGTATCTTACGCGTACTTTGCATGCCTCTGGGCACGGTTGCGTTCCTCATCCATTCTTCCTACGAGTACTTTGGCCTATGTCGGACAGCAGTTTCTTCCTGTCTGGACACTCTCCTCTACGCCCTGTCCAGTCTCCTTCTCTACGCAGTTCTTATTTCCCTTGAAAACTCTGAGTGTTCCCTCCACTAGTTTCAAAACTTCATCGCTTTGATCTTGCATCTCAATGAAACATCCTTAACCTCGGTCCCTTCAATGGATCTCCCTTCTGCCATGCAGAACCGGGCTATTCTTTGCCCAACAAACTTTTTTGTCGTGTTTTGTTTGTCATCCGTACAGTCTCGCGCATGCTACATATGTGTAAGAACACCTATCTATCTCTGCACAGTGGTAAGCATTTCTTGAATCAAAAATTCAATCTGACTCTCACTACGATGCTGCTAGGAAACTCACTCTCCACAGCCATCATTGTTTGTGTTGTTTGTTGCCGTCTAACACTGATCTTGTGCTTTGTTCCTTGAACAATTCATCTTTCCCTTGCTGGTCCGCATAAAAGCAATTAAAGTGCTACCTCTATATTTTGCATTCCGTCGTCATCTTGCCGGGATCTCTTTCTTGACCTCTTTTCTGACCTCTATGACCTCCTTCTTGAGACCTCTTCTCTGACCTCTTCTTTTGACCTCTTCCTATTGGCCTCTTATCTGGAAACTCGCCTCTGTTTGCTCCGCCACTGTAGTCCCTCTTTGACCTTCAACACAAGCCTCCTTATCATTAAGGCTTTGTTCCGAGATATTCTTACTCTCGTTACATTCTCCTCCACTTGGTCCACAACCCGAAGCACTTACTCATCGTGCTACAATGTTGGAAGCACCCCTGTGTTTCATTATCACTGCTGATTTTGCAATACTCGTCTTAGCATGCTACATGATGAACACCTCTCTCTAATGCATTGTCTAATCTGCCCAAATCATTTTTGGCTCATCTTCTTCCTGTCCTTCATCCCTTGATTTTCCATATGGCGTATCCTTGTAGCCTGAAGCGTGATCAAAACTCCAAACTACTCTCCTCTGCCAATCTTAACTTCTCTAAAATGGAAGCAAAAATCTTTGAAAACTGACCTCACAGATGAATCCGAAATGCAAGAAACTCAGAAAAGGCTACCGTCAATCAAACACTTTTGGGACCAACTTGATCAAATCATAACGTCAGAGACTAAATTTGAATTTTCAAAAATTCAGAAGACCAATCTGTAATTAACAGAAAGTCCAGGGATTGAAAGTACAATTTTTTATTTTCGGTCAACGTTGATTGGTCAACGCCGATCAACGCTGGCCAACGGTGGTCAATGCCGATCAATGGCTGGTCAACGCCGGCTCGACCAACGGCTCGGTCAACGCTGGCTCGGCTCGGTCAATGGGTCAACGGATCAGTCAACAGTCAATGGTTCGATCAATGGTTGGCGTGTGTCAAGAGTGTGCTGGCGTGTGTCAATTACACAATGAAAAAATTTATTTCTAAGTGACAAATATCTATAATAATGTCAATTTAATTTCACATGACTTGCAAGGAGTGAATGAAGAATTTAAGCATGTTCTTTATCAAAGAAGTTTTTATAAATATTTGTTTGTATTCTTTAGGGTATTCCCAAACTTTGTTCGTTGAAGACACACCTTTATCTTTTCAAGTAGCATATCTAGTTTTTTCTTTACCAGTTACAAATTTGGCTCTTTTTGTGGCTAAGGTTTTGTTTGTTTTAATCTTTAATGTTTTCTTCTTGAACTAGTATTTTCTCTTCCTAGAATCATTGACGACTCG
>VIGQ01001087.1:22500-30000 GCA_009663005.1 Actinidia chinensis
AAATAGACCTTTATCACGAAAATTTGTGTCCGGAAAATTTTTTGCTATCCAACAAGACCCAGTCATACCCTCTCTACCTACTTCAGTTGCTGTTCTTTTAGCAAGTTCTTCGCATTGGACACCTGAAAATTGGAGGCTTTTAAAGATAACTAAAATCTCTCTGGCAGAAGGGGAGCCTGTTATGTCAAATATATGGGCAATAATTGTCGCGTAACAGATGTATACTGAAAGCCAAAATGAAAGGTATACTGAAAAATATTTTGAAGTCTCACCAGTTTAGAATTTCATTACTATGATTTTTCCATTTTCCATATGGGAATTGAGATCTCAGACAATATTATGCAGCCTTTAAAGATGTGGTCCCTTCATGGACACATAACTGCGGGTTGTTAATCTTTTAAAGTTAATTGATAAAGTCACAGCATTAATCAACATTTATCAAGGAAAGCCCCTGGACGAAAAAGTCCAATTTAGAAAAGGTCAGGCATACCTTTGGTATTTTCTAATCAGCTTGGCCACAAAAAGCTTCCTTTCCAGTATAAGAGAGGCATTATGAAGAATCACAAGCATAGATCCAAAATCCATGCATCTATATTGAAACCTCATCCCCAATAGCTCTACAATCAGTAGAAGGTCATGACACACTTCAAGGAACGAAACTAAATCTGAATATCAAAAACTAAAAAGTGAACAAAAAAAAAAAAATAAAGGAACTTTCGGAAGTTGAAACGTTTAAAGGCATGAATTGTTCTCTAGTAACATCACTGAGCCAACCAACTCAAGCTTGGGACATAAAGGGTGACTGCATAGAATCTATGCACTAGACTGCAATATTTAACCTGCACATTTAACAACCTTGTCCCAACCCCACCCCCCTAAAAAGCCACTTCCCCTCCCTGCCAACAGAAAAAGGGCACCTTTGTGAGATCTTTTCGATTTTAGAAGCATGTGTCCTCCAAATCTGAAAGAAGGAAAGAAGAATGCCAAATGATTTCTTAGCTTTAACTTTCTTTGTAAACTCATACCATTCTCTAACTTTCCATTTTTGAGTGGCCCAGCCCGTAGTTAATGAATTCACCAGGTTGGGTGCCCAACTCTAGGAATGAAAATTTTCATGCTATTTTATGAGGTCAATCCACACATTTTTGAGATTACATCATCTCAACTCAAATCTTAGAATGCTGCTTACATAGGGATATTCGAACTTTAGTCCTTTATTGGGGGTATGTGGGCTAAGTTACTTTTGGTGATTTGTAACCATGAATATCTCAAGGAGTAATCAACTTATGACGCAAAGTTGGTTTCCATTATATTTTCAATCGCAGTTTTCCAGTTCAAGTAAAAGCATGCTTCATTATAACCTTCTTTAATTCGGGTGTACAAAATACTGTGCTTCAAACACCCATATTCTCATGAGCCACACAGAGCACTCCCCATAATACGCAGCAAGAGACAAAACATAGGGTCACATTGCCGGTTTGCATCTTCCCCCATTCTGTCAAGGACTGTGATCACTAAGACACCATAACCGGATTGGTTCATCCCAACTTCCACTATAGAGACCCATTACACGCTAGAGTAGAGACACGATTTATGCCCATTCATGTACTGACAGAGTCGTCAATCCTGATAAAGATACAATATCACACGAATTTCAAGATCCTAAAGTTAAATTACTCATATCAGAGTGATTATTTAAATAATCTATTACCCTTCAGGGACCATGCCTTATTGACTTATCTCCACGCTTGCAGTATACAGGTACCACTCTCCAGAAATGGCAAGGGCATGAATACCACTATAATCGGCCAATCTTTTTTCTCATACAGTTTCTTTAATATGTTCTTTCTTTCTTGACCAACGGATTAATTAACACCCATATGAAATGCAACCTCCACTATTCACCACTTATGCACAATGGTTGATCTTCATCTGCATAAAGACAGCCGATGATTTATGCTCATGACCTATAAACTTGTGTACATGATAAAATCCGCAAGGGGATAGATTCACTAATCAATGTGATAACTAGGAGACCCACACCATACAAAAGGGAAACAAGTATATGATTAGTGATTGTGCCAAGTGACACATTTTACAAGTAAAGCACTTTTATCATAAAAAGAATTTTTTAAGTTATACTAATCTTAGAAGGATTTTCTTCCACTGACCTTTTTAATTTACTCGGAATATTTTGTAATAGTACATCTGTGAGAGAATTTCTCCGGGTGTACACTAATGTTTTGAACATTATCCTGAGGGCATTTGAAACCTAGTCTCGGTCTAAAATCTTATGTGGGTGTTAATTGGGCAAATCATTCGTTATGTTTAGGTCGGAAAGTCAGGATACAAAGCTTGCACTGGGCCAGTAACAATACCATGAATCTTGCATGGGTATGTCTTGTTCACATGCACTCACCTATCATGATAGGCTATAATTGCTTTGGCTCCTCAGGATTTCTGCTCCTATTTTCTTTCTACTGGTCGCTCACTTGCTTTCTCCTTAGATTTTACATACATCAATTAATCCCGACACATAGTAATTTATCACTACCTGATTCAAATTCCGAGTAATTTTCAAATGATTGTATCTGAGCAGTGTAAACTCTCTATATCCATCACAGTCTCCCGATTATATACAAATTTACTTGTACTGCCTGATAGTTTTTGGCAATCGGGTCATATTTTGTGGTTAAAGTACCAATTTCTCAACAAAGCAACGTTTTAATCTCCATTGGATTTCAGTTCAGTCATAAAATCATTTGTTAAGAACTTAAGACTTTAGATCTAGAAATTAGAAAAGGATCTCTGCTCTATGGATTCCTACAAAAAAACAACCTCAGCGTGCAATGAAACAACAATGTCTTCTTTCTTATTTATTACTTGTTAGTGAATAAATTGCAGGATTACAGCAGATTGTCCTTAATGTGGCTCTCATCTACAAGTTTTCTGGTCATTGTAAAGCAATTTTCACTAGAACGTGGAACTCCAATCTCCTTCAAACCTTATCACCGTTAACAGTGTAAAGCCTAAGTGCTATGAAGGATCCAAAACTAAGCAAGTATCTTAATGTAGTGGGATTACAGAAGCCTCTTCAAAAATGTGCACTTTAAGGCGTGTACCTGAAATACGCATACGTGACTGTCTTATCAAACGACGAGCTAAAAAGGAAACCACCTACAAGAGGAGAATGTGAAAACATGTATTCAATTGCAGGGTCTTCATCATTATTCCATGAAGAAAATGAACAATTGAATTTGCACCTGAGGATGCACGGGTAATGTAGCCATATCATGATACAGCCACATACAGGTTGACATAGGATAGTATTGGCCAATATGTGACTAAATAACAATATTGGAGGCCCCAAATCCCATATTATATCGGCCAATATGTACACCTTCATCGGGACCAAAGGAATAAACACAATAAAATTGAACTATTTGTAAAACTTAAAAATCCAGAGTTGGATTTTATGAAGGTTGAATGGGATAAGATTTTGCCAATTGGAATTCCCTTAATTAACATTAGAACGCAGTTGAACTAACTATTTATACAATTGACACAAAAGAAGTAAACAAATAAAAACATTTGCCAAGTTTGCAAATGGCAACTCATATGCAGGTTCATCTACCAAAGCTTCATGAACTTGACAGAATTAATAAGTCATGACACTGCATCCAAATCAAATCTTTTCCTATATGTTTTCAATACACCAAAACACAACTGCCCTCTGCCTTTATGTTGCTACACTGATAAGTGGGAAACCAAAACAATGGTGAAAACTTCAAACGTTGTAAATGTTGCATGTGGTATCAGATGATCCAGGAATATAATGAATATTTAATTAGAATAGCAACCTACTCTAATATAAAAGCACACCGTTGCCTCCTCCTCCGACTGCTAATCCTGTAATCCAATCCAGATGTCCCTTCAAATCAATACATTTGACATGACCCCCAGAGAGGCCTTCACGAGATCTCCGTCCACCCTCACTTCCCCATATTGATCACACCTTCTCTACCAGTGTCGTCTTTCTCCTGCAAGCCATGTCTTTCCAACTTTTGTGTTAGTTTCCTTTTTGTACTGACACAGTTCTCCAAGAAACAAGCACTGCTCTTTGGTTATCATAACCCCCGAGGTAGACTGAACATGATGTCAAACTTTGGTTTACTATTAACTCCCTAATGCATTTCCACAACTCAATCACGGCTGGTCGGCTTCCTGGATCAAAATTCAACATCCACATAGAATCTCCCGCATTGGGTACAAACTCTGAAACCAATTTAGTTTCGAGGGGCACAACGGGAAGCGAGAAGACAACAAAGAAAGACGAAAAGAAAAACCAAATAGAGGGGGCTAAGAAAGGCCGAAGGCCGCGGCTAAGGAAACGAAGACAAAAACTCAAGAGATCGCCAAGGACAAAAAAAAAGACACGAGACACGAAAAGGAGAAGGAGAAAAGAAGAAAGGCCAAAACGCAGGGAGGATCCTTACCTTCCTTCCCTTCTTCCCTCCACCTCCTCTCCACCCCACCTTCTACTCAGAACCATTTCATCACTTGGTATTGGTACAATACGGTGGTAATAATTGCCACATCAGTTAGTAAATGGTTCCTCCGATAAGAAGCCAAGCTCACCAACTAAGGACCAAACTCTGGAGCATAGCCAACCGCAACTTTGACCCACATTCTAAGTCAGTTGGAATCTTCTGTAGTAACTCAAAATATAGCTCTGAACTAACAAATGCAAGGTTTTCTAGCTTATTGGAATCTTCCCTTTTTCGAATAGCCTCGGCAATCATCCAACGAACTTTTCTGCTCATCACCAAGCTCATTAAAAAACAAGATGGAACCTGCCAAAATAATCAAATAAAGAAATCATAGCCAAACAACCACTAAAATCCTTCTGATGCAAGCACTCACTGGCTTCCATATCTCCATACCATTATTGTCAAAATTGTGGTATCTAACCACCAACCATTCTTTCATTTTCCCCAACAAACCCATTTCTCCAATCAGCAAACTTCTCCAGAAAACTTCCCCCCCATACATCTCACACACCAAGTACACACCCTGATCATCCGACTTACACCACAGCCCATAAACCTTCCCAATTCGACTCCCCTCTCGAGTTCGATGCTCAAGATCAAACCCAATTTGTCTCTCTCCCTATCCTTCATCCCATACAAACCCTCAGAATTTTCGCCACATAACTGTACTTTAACTTATATATTCTCACACAAAGACCCCACCCCACTCTAACAAGACTCACCTCTTTCTGGCCTTTCAACAAAAACTTGCGGCAATCCCCACGAACCCGAAAAACCACAATCCTTCCACAAAACAAATCACAAAACTCCAATCATCAGAAACAAATTCAACCTCCAAAGCGGTCCTCGGGAACAACCCAGTCCTTCCACTTGTATAGAAACTCGTTCGACCCACACAAATTGGGTACTAATTTGGCGATCAGTGATGGATTTGATCGCTTTTCGTTGGGTTTTTGGGGGGTTTTGGGGATCTGGTTTGGAAGAGAGAGGCGAATCGGAGGGGTCGATGTTTTCTCGGGGGTGATTGAGGGTGAGAGCACTTGACGAGTTGGGTGCAGGCGGGCAGCGGATGGTGTGGGGGAAGGTTTGGAGGAGAGAGAGGCACGTCTCGCAGGCCGAGTGGCCGCACGGCAGCACGCGAGGGGTGGCAGAAGCGCCTGTCGTAGGGTTGCAGACCCACCGGGCACTCCGGCGGCTCCGGGCCCCCAGATCCATGACCGGCGTGTTTGTTTCCGTGTGGGGGTCCGTGTGCGGTGGGGATGGGGGTGGGCGTGGTGCTTGGGGGGGAGTGGGGTGTGGGGGTGACGCGCGTGGTTCGTGGTTGGGGGTTTCTTAGCTCAAAGAGCCCAGGAAAATGCAATTTTGTTATTGAAAATTTGTAATTTTAGGGAAGGTTTTGTAATGGTGTTGATTTATTTTTTTTACACTTAATTTGTTTTATTGTCTATATTTTAAAATAGGAAGTGTAGAAATCAACACCATAAAATGTTAATTTTTATCAATTTTTTTTAGAGTGTAGAAATATTTTGCCTTTATATTTATACATCTCATTATAATTATAATATCTCTTAATAAATTAAGAAATAGACAAGTGTCAGCAAGTAACTGGACAGAGTCTACCCTGTGGTTTGGGGACAAGTGATCTCTCCCATTGGTTAAAACCTAGGGTTTAGGCCATGTTTTTTTGGTGGGATTAGGCGGACTGGACAACGAGTCCAGTCCAGTCCGGCGTTTTTTTACAAAAAATGACTCCGGACTATAGTCCGATCGAACTAATAGTCCGGTTATATGGGACTGTGCCTTGGTTTCCGGGTGTGGGGTGGAACAATTAAGTTCCTCGGACTAAGCCTAAGTCGACTAAAAGGTAAAATTACTAATTTGCCCTTACACATTAAATCATTTCCCCTCTCTCCCCTCTCTCTCCCCTCTCTCTCCCCTCTCTCTTTCATTTTTTTTATTTTTTTATTTTCTTTTTTTCTTCGTTTTTTTCCTCCCTTTTTTTCTCTTTTTTTTCTTCCATTACTTTTTTCTCCCTTTTTTTGGCCTCCCCCCTTTTTTGCCTTCCACTCTTTTTACTCCCCCCCCTGTTTTTTTAACCCCCTATATTCCTCCCCCCCCCTACTCCCCCCCTACTTTTGCACTCTCATATTTTATTGAGAACAATTTTTGAAAAAAATTCACACGTTTTCTTTTATAAAAAATTACGTTATTTTTAAAAAAATGTTTTTTTTTAAACAATAATTTTTTATACATTATTTCCACCATTACCTCCCCCACTCCCCTTTCACCCCCCTAGTTTTTCCGCCCCCGTTTCATTTTTTACCACCCCCCGCTTGTTTCTCCCAAAATAAATTGAAGGGGTATGTGGTCATTTCCTTCATTGCTCCAGTCCGATTGCTTAACAACCTCCCCTGGGACAAGACTGAACTACCTTAATCCATAGTTTTGTCCGGAGGTCAAACAAACGGCTACACGATATCTCCTGGGCCAAGTAGTCCGACAACGATTCAGTCCAGGGCTATAGTCCGGAGACTCCTTGTCCAGTCCGGCAAACAAACGAGGCCTTAGTGTTTTAAATGGGATTGATTCACTATTAATTTGAGAAAAAGTTTTAAGGTATTTATCACCAACGGAAAGTAATGCATAAATCTTGTTAATTTAAATTAAATTTAATTTTAAAATTTAATTTACTTTATTTTATCTACTAATTTTTAAGTATCTCTATTTTAATTTTATTTTTTCATAATTTATTTTATTATTATTTTTTATTCTATCGTTTGTGTTTTTCAATTTGTCAATAATCTTTCACATTGTTCCAATGGTATTATTTTTTATAAAGTATATTTTTATAAATATTATAATAATTATATTTTTATCTGATCTCATAAAATAGATCATGTGACTCTCATTGAATGATATATGATAAAAGGACGAAGTGTAAGAGCAACTG
>VIGQ01001828.1:0-40000 GCA_009663005.1 Actinidia chinensis
ACCGAAGTGACTGCATCTTCTCACTGAGATATCCTACATCCCCTCCACCGGGGTGCGCAGCAAAGTATATCACTTTGCGAGTTGTCGTGGCTCCATTTCTCCTCCCTTGTGCGCACCAATTGGAGAGAATCATCCGCCACTATCAAATCGGAGCCGAAAGAGACTCGTTCGGGCGTTTTCCCCGCGCTTTTCGCTGTACAACTTTCTCAAATTATCTTGGTCTCCTTCCTCTGAACTTCTCTCTGGACATCCTACACTGGTTGCAACACTCGTGCCTGTCAGACTTCTGTACATATCCCAAAGCATCTCCTTGCCCTCTTGTAAACGCTTCTGGATCCTCTAGTCCATTACGGATCCCCCAAGTACCCCTGCGCTTGCTATATAGGTACCTTTGGTGCAACGATTGTTTGCCTTGTCTATTCTTCTCGCTAATACCACTGGACCCATGTCGGACATAGCGTCCCCTATCTGACATTCCCCCTCTATCGGTATCGCCCTCCCAATCTTCTTCTCCAATCTCTTTCTCCACAGCATCTCCTTGTTTTCCTTGAAAACTCTCAGAGTTCCTCAACACAGCATTACAGCTGCATCCCTTGAATCTAGCATCCCAATGGAAATCATATTTTTTTTCGTAGATTAGGAGCATGCCTTACCTCGGTCAATGTCATAAAACTCTCATCTGCCATGTGGAACTGGAACTGATCCTTTGCCAACAACTCTGCTAGCTGTGTTGTTCGTTATCCAAACACGTCGCCGTCCGCATGTCGGCATACTAAGAACACTTTTTGTTTTTGCACAAGTGGTAATCACTGCTTGAATCTAATACTCAAATTGACTGACCGGGGTGGTATCCAAACAGCCGCGTCACAGTGTTCTAATTCATAGGAACAGCAAGTAAACTTGAATAGGAATAGTGTATATCTGTCCCAAAAAGTTTCCTGAAAATGGAATCCACTTTCAATTCATAGACTTAATCTTGCAACAATGAGTCTCTATAGATGAAAAAGAAATAAATAACACGGAGAAGAAACAAGAAAGTCGAGGATCCCTGTCATCTCCTATGGGTTTCCTTGGACTTCAAAGTTTTTTCATGACAGATCGATATGATCAAGAAATCTATCAATAACCGAAGACCTTTGGTAGAATTATATTAATGGGTATAAAAGGTCCTACACAGATTTTCAAGAGAACCATCCAAATTTAACTTGCATAAACAGAAGGGTGTACTTTCCGGTTTTCAATTTTTCATGAATCAACTAAAACCAACTAAGGTTAAATTACGAAAATTGTCCCTGTAGTTTTACTCGTCCTCAATTTTGATCCTTGTGATTTTAGATACCACGATTTGAACTCTTTAGTTTGATTTTCTCACTAAATCAGCCAATTTGTAATTGAGGTTGTGGTTTTGGATAGATTTTCAATACGTGATTAGTATCAGTATGTGACCTCATTTGATAACAATTTATAGTGAGATTGGATAAATTATAATGGGATTTAAGCAACTTACGGTGGGAATTGGGTGAAAATAAGAGAAAAATATCAATTTTATACCTCAATAATGGTACATGTCACTTAAGTATGAAAATGCGTCCAAAAACATAATATCCATTACCAACCCTATGTATTCTCCATTGGATTAATGACACAATGCACGCCAAAAATTTATATAAAATATCACTTTTACCCAAACCTCGGTCCTCGAATCCCCTGTAGTTTGGCTAAAGTTGCAAAGCGAACTCTTTCTCCATCCACCGTCAATTAGGCTCACACAAGTTGATGTGCGAACCGCAAATGAGGTTTGTTAATGACTAACCTTCCCCCACTCTATTTGAAAGTGATTGAAACACTCAAAAAGTTAGTAGAATAAGGTTTTTTTCATAACTTAGGTGTAGTTTTATCCTTGCTCTTTTATTCAGATTTTTTAGCTGCTTTAGTTTTTGAATTTTTTTTTATCTTTAATGAACTTTTTAAAATCGTTTGAGTAAAACTTTTATACTTTTTTTGTTTCTCTTGGCAAAGGACAGCCTGGTAAACATAAAAAAATCATCTAATTTAAAAAAAAAAAATCATTAATGAAAAAAAAATTACTCAATAAATTTGCATTTTATTTTTGTTTTTTTAAAAAAAATTTTTAACCGAAACTTCCAATTGAGTCAATTCACATCTTTTATCAAAAAAATTAAATCAACTAAAAATACAATTCTCGAACTTTACTATTTTTTATTTCTCTTTTCCCTCACCAAATTATTTATCCAAAAACAAAGCCAGCCACGTCGTGTCGATGGTCTCATCAATCCTTTTGAAAGAATTCCAAGTATATGCCAACAGCCAATGTTAACCAATTGTTATTTAAAAGATGTGAATACTCCGATCCTCACTCTTTTAAAACTATCTCGTCAATTTCATAAAAATCCCAAATTATCCCCAAGAACCTTGTTTCACAATTTGGTAAAAAAACTGTTTCCCTTCGATTTGGTGATGAAATGTGTGATGATGAACAAGTTTTTTTGGCTGTCCCTCGAATTTATACAGAATGATAGTGGTTCCCTTTAGCCTTGTTGGAATAATGATTTATCTCCAATCATTTTAAAATGGTGATCAACTTTTTAAAACAAATTTAATCGTTTATTTTTATATAAAAAAGAAGACAGAGTGAGTTTTTCTGTCATAGAAAACGGTTTTTTTGTTAAAAGAAGATTTTTTCGGACAAGTTAGGATTTTTTAAAATCACCAAAAAGAGTAAGGATTGGAATGCCAATGATACTATGAGAATACCTAGATTTTCAAAATAAAGTGCATTTCTGCCATAATGCTATGTGTAGGAGCATGAGTGGTTTCTGGCTTACCAATTTAAATCATCAACAATCACAAAAGGAATGAATGTTCCCTGCAATTATAAAATCTAGAGAGACAGCTTTCTATCTCCACCATTTTGTAAGACCCATTAACAAGAGATCATATAAGTATTTTTGGATCACGAATGCGGACCAACATATAGTATTAATCTTCAAAAGTACCCAACTTTCAGGTTTTGAAAATCATGCGCCATAAAAATTACAATTAACAATATTGAGGATATATCGGACTATGATCCCATGTTAAAAAAGAAAGAAAGATCTTTTTAAAAATGAACCGAATTTATCAACTTCCGCCTAATATGGGCCCAAAACATATATAAATTCAGTTATTTGACATTCACCCAAGCATCAAAGGGCACTCCAGCATTTTACTTTCAATTTTCTGTTCACGAACAAAAAACGTTTCAAGGGAGTTTATATATGCTCTCAAAATGAAAATGTTTCTGAATGAAATCCAAATTTTTGTAGACTCACCTAACGAAACATATGAATTCAAAGAACGAACTGAGATTCATTTGCATATCTAAACATATTAGTTTCCTATTACCTATGTTTAAAAAGAAAAAGGAAAGACGAAAAACAACCTTAATGTAGAGAAGTGTAGACTGGGTTTGCATTCCTTACCAGCCTTATCGTCTGGGTTCAATCCTATTGTACAAATGCTATCAGAAAAAATGTTTTATGTAGAATTAAAATGCTTTTAAATTGTTCCTCCCAGCCACCCATTAATAGGTTCTAATGAGCGTTAAAATTTTCGCAATAAGAATCTAATATTTACCCTCACGGGGCCACCATAAACGTTCTAATTGGAGCGCAACTTTGAACAATAAGAAAATAATGCATGAGGACAAACACTAGAGTCATACTGCCTTAATCTCGTAGAACTTCTATCATCTTCCCAACTACTAAAACTGAATGCGCAGGTCTAATACAAAAAAAAGGCGGGCCATGAAACAGACTCAAACAGGGGCCCTTATGATCAATTGTAACGCCATAGTCAACGATCTTTAGCCATCATATAGAAAAATGAAGTAGAGTAGATAAATTCTGTGACCAGAATAAGTATCTTGTCAGGCGCATACACTTGGAATGATGCAAGCCAACACCATGTGGGTGTGCTGTGCTCCGCAGACTAATGTAGGAGTACACAAATTCTCGAGCAATTAATTCGGATAATAAACTCGCCAGAATGTCCAGAACTCGTTAAAATAATGCAAACCCCCCCCTGAAACAAAAAGTAAAAAATAAATCATAATTTGATCTCACAAAACCCCGTCCAAAAAATAAAGTACTTCCAATTAATTTATTCTTCCTCTGTCGTGAGGGACTATACTCGAAAAAAACCAGAAAGGAACCTCACTTGGACTTCGTTATGTGAGACTGAACTGCAATACTACACGATAGTGTTACAGGGAGCATTTTTTGAAACATAAAAGAAGAATAATCAATCTTATTCTAAAAGTTTTCATACGCTTTGAAGTTTTTCTTACTTTTTGTGAATGCCAAAAAGAAACAACCTACAAAAACTTACAAAAATAACCCAACCCCAACAATGTGACATGTATAAATTAAACTATGGAATTTTAAAGTCGTCACTATTCAAATCCTCTATCAGTTATCATTTGTCTATTTTGATGAAAAGAATAGTTCCCACAAAAATGATTGGCATCATGAAAAAAATATTCAAACAGATATAGAAAGAGAGAGACATGAGAGAGGACATTATAAAATGGCTGAAGCAAAGATTTAAGACCTCAATAAATCGTAATGTTTTGAATTTTGTCAGTTGGTTTATTTCTCCTGTTGCCATCAAATTACATATATGAGACTGACGGTGAGGGTCGAATTTTACGAGTAAGTTAAAAATTTCATGATTTATTGTTGAAATTTAAAAAACACGGAAGTTTTAAGTTTGTAATTTTCTCAAAAAAAAATAGATGAATTCAAGTTAATTCTAGGACTTGAGATAAAGCATACATCAAAACAGCCAAGTGGAGCATATAATATTGTGTTTGTGCTTATAGTCATCACTTGAGTAGTGATTAGGGAAAAAACCTAATGATAAAAGAACAATATTGTGTTTATGGTAGAAGATTACCAAATTGGGTACCCTGTATTCAGCAAAAGTGCCAGGATATGCGGCGAAAAATCCCACGAGATATGCCAACAATTCACCTGATAGCTAAGTACTGAACGTTGATGTTCCGGTGATGAGAGGGAATGATACAACCTCTCAAATTGGTCTCGCCGTTGAACGTTCCTGAAGATTCCAATGGACTTCACAATCTAGTTCTGGTGAGAAAAATCAAAGGGAATGGAATTATATATTATTCAGCAAACACAATCAATATGAATTTGTGAAACAGAGTATTGGGGGCTCAAGAATCATGGAGAGAGGAGATTTTTACTAACATTAAATTAATTAAAATATGTTTTTCAAGAATTGTGGAAGGAAAGAATCGAAAGTTGAACAGAATACACACATATACTGACCGTGATGGTGTATACGAAATACATGTGGTTCGCCATATGGTGGCCGAGGGTGAGGGCCAGACAATGTCTCGTTCATACGAGTGTGTGGATGTTTCAACCATTACAATCAAGTGGTAAGAGTTCTTTTTCCAATTTCTGAAGGTGAAGATACAACGGGGACCGGACTTTTGATGAAACTGGAGAAGCTTGGGTTGCTCTTCAACTTGACATCGATGAATTAGAGACAAGGATAGACAACGGCTCTAATTTTTAATGGAAAAAAAAAAAAAAAAAAGGAAAACACAAAGGAGTTCAAAAAAAGACTACTCGACAAAAAATACTAGAGCAGTCATAGACATGTGGTTTGTCATGGTCTTAACCTTGTGCTTTGTGATATGGGCCAACAATTGCAATATAAAGCTAATCTTTTTTGGCGGTTCTACAACGTAATACTGCGTGTTTGCCGGATTCTACCAAGCGGTGGCAAATTTTGATCAAAAAAAGGTTAATGGCATCCACGTTAAGCCATTACACAGACAAGTTGGGAAAAGTAGCGTTTGAAAAGTGTTTAAAGCCATTAAGGTACCAAGCTCAAAAATAAAGAAAGCTTTAATTGGAGTGCGTGGGCGGAATTCCCCTGATGAAGCATGTGCAAAAAAAGTGAGGATGATTCTTGGTAAGACATGAAATTGAGATTTTGAATTCTTGGTTAGCATGATTATAGGGGCATAATCTGTTTGTTGCTGTTAATTTGTGAGCAAGGCATGGCAAAGAAGATATGCATATAGATGTTGCTTATTGACAATGAATGGGCTTGTTACATTTTTTAGAGGTATTAGAGAAAATGGCTTGGTGAGAGGCCGTGATTGAAGCTAAGAAATGCATCAACGATGGAAATCAAGCCTATTTTTATTGAGAAGCGGTGTCATTCGTAGAAGAAATAATTGATGAGGATGTGGGTGAAGAGGCGAGCTTATCAGCTGAAGAATCATTTAGAATTAAATTATTTTTTGTTCATTAAGATATATAAAGCTCTGGTTCTCTGAAAGCAAATTGAAGCAATTTCAAAAGATATGAGAAAATTTGGTGTGTTTTTGTTTGATCTGTGAAGAAAGTAAATGCTCTGACCAGTCAATGTTTGATGGAACACTGTGCAAAATTGGAAGATGTTCTGAAGCATGAAGGGAAGTTCTGATTAGATGGAAAAGATTTGTTTTAGAATTTAAAAATCTTTGAAAGATGGCTACCCGAAACAGACAACAAAACCAATTGAAGTCTCAATGATCTGATGAAATATGGAGGTTGTTTTCAAATGCATGGGGTGCTTAAGAATATTGTTGACTATACCCGTTACAGTTGCGTCTCGAGAAAGAAAGCTTTTCAAGGTAGAGAGAAGAGTTGATCAAGAATTACCTTCGCTCAACTATGTCACAAGAAAGGTTAAGGGATTGGCCATCTATCTATTGAGAATGAGAGGAGAGGATGTTGATTGTGAGGAAATAATGAGTACTTTTGTTGCTAAAATGCACGAAGAGTGATGTTTAAGTAACGATGATAATACTTTGATGAATACATTATTTGTTTTAAAATTATTTGATCGATTTTGTATTCGATTATTTTGTATATGCATTATTAAGGGCCCTATTTTTTGGAGATAGCCCTTCTAGGCCTCCAAAATCTCAAAAACCGGCCCGGGTCACGGTCCAAGATTTCAAGCCTGTTGTTAGCCATCTTAAGCTTTCAGTGCAACGGTTGTTGCTTAGCAAGGACATGATTTGCATTCTCTTTGCTAAATGTTTATATGTAGGCAAGTGATGGGTACAGACATGCTGGTAGAATGAATATTTCGGGACCATTTGATGGTCTGTGCATTAGTTGGTTGTTCACTTTCTGAATGCAGATCAACTTGTAAGTTGGTGCTGTGGTGTACTTTGTAGACATGCAATTAAAAATTCGAAGTATAAAAGTTATCATGGGGGTGATGGATGCCATACGGGCCCCTCAGACCTTGTGTTCTCTTATTTTTTTGCCATGCCTTTTTGACTAAACTACGAACACAGTACTTCACATTTTTGTATTTGACATAGATATTTTCCGCAAAATTCATAGGATTGTACGCATTGAATTTGGTTGTTCCGATTGGTTGCATTGCATGCACAAACTTGCTTAGCTGTTGTGCCAAAAAAATAATCTATTTAAAGAACCACATTAATGCACATTTGCTACTTGCAAGATCTTATTACTAATTCCTGGGGTTATAGGTCCATGAATTTTGGTCCGGACTTGGTGCATTGCAGCCCACAAAACTGGCTTATTGCTGTTTTTGCAATAAACTCATCTATTTGACTGTTTTTTTGTTGCCAAGTAATTAATATTTACCTTTGTTCAGCCATTAAAAAAACCACCAAAAATGTTTTGTGGCATCAGAATTCTTCTGTGTGAGAATCATCCTCCAGGTTCCAGAGGTGATAACTGCTTTTGTGGAAATAATTCCTACAGAAATACTGCAATTATGAAGTATTTTTTCAAAATGGTTACTTCCGAACGGATTTCTTCATGCAAATCTCAGTTTTTCTTTTATTTTCCTGTTCCCTGCAGGCAAGGATATTAGCCCTGAATGCGTCATATTTCCTGAAAGCTGGAGGTCATTTTGTTATATCCATCAAGGTTTGTCCTTTTACAACTAGGCTTTCTTAGACGATATCTCACTAACCAAAAATACTTAGAAAATGAGAAAAAAAGGATTAAAGCATGTGTTAGCGATAAAACTTGTGTATGATTATATGATTGTATCCAATATGTTTCAGGCCAATTGTATCGATTTCAACTGTCCTGCTGAGGGCAGTGTTTGCCCAGGAAGTGAAGAAGCATGCTGAGGCAGAGCAGTTCAAGCCCATTGAGCAAGTCACTCTTGACCTTTTGAAATAGGAACATGCTTGCGTCGTTGTCTGCATTACCGTGTGCCTAAGAAACAGAAAGCTGCAGCCTTTTTTTTTTTGCTGGGCCTCTATGAATGGTTGTTGTAACATATTTGTTCCAAGAGCCAAGGACTAAGCTGACGGACTTTATAAAAGCGACGTAGTATTTATCTTGTTTTGGCGGTTTTGTTGGCTTCTTGTACTTAGCTTGTGTCAAACAATATTTATTTCAGTTTATCTCTAAACATCAACGCATGTGAAGCTGGAAATGTAATTTTATTTTGAATATCGGAATAATGTGCAATTGTTCAACAAATACTTTTGAGTCTAAGTTAATAGATTGTGATTGGAATGCAAAAGTACAGTATGACCAATATTGTCCTTTCTTCCTTTAAAACCCTAACCCTTTTTCGCCGTTGCCACACGGCACCTCCCTGCACCCGTAACACCCTGTTTCCACCAGGATACATCATGTGGTTCACATTTAAAAAACCTGCTATTCGAAGGCAAATCAAGATTCTATGTTGTCGAAGTAATGGGAAGACGAATGGAGAGACAGTTAGTCAAGGCAATAACTCCAGCTTTCAAGATCAAATAAGTTGCTCCAATTGGACATGAAATGAGCCTTATCATCCCAAGTTTTTTGCTCACTATTTCTCACCATCAAACGCCATCTCGTCTTTCCTTGCATGCACTGACATATGGGATGAACCATCTCCACGGCAGTGTTAATCCACCTTTATTTTTTAGAGTATCACTGTTGCGGGTAATGTTAATCTACTTCTTTAAAGAGTGACAAAAATAAAGACTTAAAATATGTATGAATAATATGAATAAGATATGAAAAAAATGTTCTTGTGCGCGCTAGCCCAGGATACGATAAAATACTAAGTAAAAGTATTTGATCGAAGTCCTTTAAGTACTTTGGAATTTAAATGATTAGAGAAGTAAAACAATTGTGCACCCACCAACCCCGCACCTTCAGGCATATATATACTTCGGTGTTCAATTATTCTTGCAACGTTCTTGCATTTCCTTGCATGCATTGAAATAGGGCTGAGCCATCTCATGGCGGCCACTACGACACCAGAGCCATCTGAACATTTGTCCGGAACCAAGTTCAGAAAGCCATGGCACGCATGATCTAGCACCGGGAGATTGGCCATTTGAGTTTAAAGTTGAAAGGGCTCCACGAACACGAGGCTAACTGGTGATTCCAGACCCGAGACGAGATAGCCCAGGACTGTCCTGCACTGGCACTGAGAATAAACGATTCTTCTTCCTAGTCTCTTCCTCCAATATTACCAGAATCTCAATTTGTCAGACACAGGACAAAATAAATACAAATAAAAAGTCCATGAAAATATAGCTTATCATAAATATTATGGGCTCCCACGTCTTGGATTAGAGGCAAGATTATCTTTTTCTGGCTGTGTTTCAAGTATTGCGCATAAGATGACCCCCATTTTCTTACAATTTACAAAGCAATGCTTGTTTCACACATCATGAAAGGAAGCCATGTGAATTTTCTTTTGAGCAAAGTAAGATATTAAATCTTGACCCCTTTCGATTAAAACGATCGATTTTTGACAATGAAATTGCCTTTCTTATCATCTGAGTTATGTTAATTGATCACTCATGATTGCCCGGCCAAGTTTTATAGTTCCAAAAATTATCCCCTGACCGTGTCCGATCCTCTTGGGGGGATCCCAGGATGGTGAGGGAAGAGATGGAAGTAGACGAGGAATATATTATTTGGAAGAACGAGCTATTGCTAGAAGAAGAAGAAGTACCAATAACAAGTGCAACTTCCAATTAAGAAGTTACAGCCCAGTAATTAGTACACTAAAAGGAAAGGGGCCTCGGACCTAAGGCCTGTGGTTTGGTGCAACTTCCGCAACATAAAGAAAATTATTTGGTCGCCTTACGAACCTCCCTTCTCATGCATCCCCTATTATATTACAGTGCTTGTCTTGCCAAATTAGTTCAGCTGTAGGAGGGGCGGAGCCAGGAGCAAAGTTCAGTGGGGTCAAAATCATAAATTATGAATAATAATATAAAAATTTTTTTTCAGTGGGAGTCAAAGCAGTGCATTTTCTTTGTTGGGGTGGAAGTGTAATTTTTTGGTATACTAAAAATGCAAAAAAATAATTTCAGTGGGGTCAACCTCTCCTAGCTCCGCATGGTCTGTAGGTACACATTCAAAGTTGTCTTAATTTCCTATCGCGCACAGGACGAACATCTGGCCGACCATCCCTCAGGCCACTATTACACCGAATGCGTCTACAATGTGTATCGGGCCAAGTTGAGCAGCCATGCACGGCTGATATAGCACCAGGAGGATTCCCATCCGGAGTGAAGGTCAAAGGCTCCAAAACTTGTGTTGTTCGCCGTATGCAGACACCATGAAAGATGACCAGACATATACCACTCTCTCCCTCCTAGCTCGTCTCGGTGCAATAATACTCTCTAGGGTCGCTATATATACATTGTAAATAACGGGTGAAATGTTATGTATTTGCATAATTTCTGACGTGTCATATTTAAATTAATTTCTTTCAGGCCTTAGTTTAATAAATCTCAACATCGAGAGAATGTCCAATCATAGTCGTACCAGCTTAAGCTAAGAAAGATCTGTATGAAATGTTCGAAAAGGGTGTCAAGGCAAAGAGTTGCTGGAAAGATATCGAGACTCACGAAGAAATGAAATTCTGAAGTGTACCAAAGCTTCACTGATTGTCACTGGCTCTCGCGGAGCGACAAAGCTTAGAGAACTGTCGTCAGGAGTGAATGAAGGCTTAACAAGAAGTTAGAGTCTGTATCCTGTCATAAGATATTCGAGGGACTCTCGTGGATCGTCGCAGGAACGAAGAGGCTCGCAGGAACTGTCGCGGTAGCGACTTGGAGCTTCGCCATAGGGAGAAGCCGAGAGCTTGCAGTTTGCCACTAGAATTCGCGAGATCGTCGTTGGATAGTCGTGGAGCGACCGACAATCGCAGGATCCTCACAGAGCGAGACGTCGCATTCTGCAAGCGGACCCCCGGTATCTGCGGATTTTAGGGTTTCCAGCCACTATAAAGGGTCAAGTACTCTTCAAAGTACATTATCTGAGCTGCCGTCATCAAATATAAAACTCAAGAAAGAAGTATTCTAATTGGAAAAGAGCTCAGAAACAATTCTTAGAAAAGATCTTCCATTATCCATATTGAATAAACCAAAATCCTTGAGGAAGTTCAAGGTTGTGAAATCCTGGTTCTAAGGGGATTTTTGGGGAATGGTATCAAGCACGGAGACGGTGAAGTCGTGGATACGAGCTAGATTTTAATTAATCCTCAGATCAAGAGTTTGATAGAGGGTGCTTGTAATAGTCTGTAACCGTCTGAAACTTTGGTGCTAGTGGCATGATCTTTGCCGAAGATGGACACGGTTTTTTTCCCTCCCTGTCCACGGGTTTTCCAACGGTAAAATCTGTGTGCATCTTATTTCTGGTTTTTGGCTTGTTCCTCTGGTTGCATTCAACATATTACTCAAAGCTGTGGTTAATAATTGGAATATTGTATGAATTAGATCTAGTAAAAACATAGATAAGAAACTATTGCTTTTTCAATTTCAATTCGTACAGAGCAGGACACTCAAGAAGTATTATTTTAAAAAGAGGATCTCCTAGAGTCCTAAATTCTTATGGATTTTCCCTAGGAGGGTAGTTCTACATCTCGACCACCTCTACTTTGATTGTACACTATTTCTTATTGGAAGCCAAAAGAGGGCTTTTCTTAAGTCTATAGATGAACGGTATGGCACGCAGTAGTCAAAGGCTGAAAGCCACCCATAGTTGTTAACTGATGAAAAAATAATTCCAAAAGAAGTTTTGGACTGGGATAATGTCAAGTAATGACAACTGTGGTTGGGTAATAGCAATGCCATTATGCTATATTTACCGGGGTCACAGCTGCCGAGTTTCGTAATCTCACACTGTGACTTGCAAAAGAAACTTGGGAATATTTTACAGGTTTACCCCCATAGGGCACAATCTATATAAAATGGCCAAGTTTCAGCATTTGACTATAGCTTTTGAAACTTTAAATGGAAGACGATGAAACTTTTGATCAATTTGACTTTAAATTACGTGATATCGTCATTCAAGCTTCAACTTTGGTGAACAAATCTCTCCTTCAAAATGTTAAAAAAATTCTAAGAATTTACCTGAGAGATTTAAGCCAAGGTTACTGCCATAGAGTAAAGTAAAGAGTTGAGCATAAAGTAGAGGACTTAGTAGGATCACTACAAAACTTATGAAGCAAATTTTCGCACAACGAACAAGGTTAAAGGAAATTCGCTTAGCTATACTGAAGAAAAAACAATGTGCTAAATGATTATGATTCAGACATTAGGTTTGCGGAGCTGGCTTTTTTGTCAAAAAATTTAAAAGATTTTTCAACAAACAACAAGGGCCTCCTCTTCCGTTGGAAATAGTATAGGAAAATCTTTGATAAGTAACGTTTGTAGAAAATCTTGATAAGGCAAATCAAAAATGACATATTTGAATTCATGGTGGCATATGTGAAGAAGAATGTTCAAACAAAAAGAAAACCCAAGGGAAGTAAGGTATTGACTGTGACTTGGAGTGATTCCGAGAATGAAGAGGAATCAAATATGATGATGAAACGAAACTTTACTGCTTTCCTGGCCTGCTAATGATGGAACAAATGAAAGATCTTCAAAGGAATAGACAATGATAAATCAGATGAGACAATTGGTTCTCAAGAGGCAGAAAAAGGTGATTACAACAGCATACAATCACTGATACAATGGAGTCATACAAGCTTGTGGAAGCAAGAGAAACTGAGTAAGAATAAAAGGAAGCTTTGAAGAAATTGACTGTTAAGGCTAGTACATGAAGATCAAAGGTGGAACTCATCAGTTGAAAAAGGAATCAATGACTTACTGACAAAGTGGATTCTAGAGAAAGATGGTTTTTTAATCTACTAGAGATGAATCAAGAAGATTCTCGAAGAAAAAATCTAACATGAGCTGATCTCTTTGAAAATTCCAATTGACTTTCAAAAAATACGAAGCAAGTGCTTCTATTTTGAGAAAGTTGGATGAATCAGAAGTATACGGGTGATATCTCATGGATTGGATCTGAGTTGTGCTAATCTTTTTATTTTAACTAATACAGTTGTGAGGGGGGTGGGGGGGGGGGTGTGTATGTTCATTCCGCCTTATTTTTAGCGGATCACTTGTGAGGGTAATGCTCATCTACTTCTTAAAGGAGTGAAAAAAATAAATGACTTAATAGTATTAATAAATATGAATAAGATATGAAAAAACAATGTTCTTGTGCTGTGTTCAGCAGCCATGACGGATGATCCAGCACCAGGAGGATTCCATCCGGAGTTGAAGGTCAAATGATCACAAGAACTTGTATGGTCGCGATTGAGGACCCGTGAACAAGATGACCAGAGATATACACTCTCCCTCCTAGCTAGATTCGGGGCAAATAATTACTCTCTAGGTCGCCATTATTACATTGTAAATAAACTGGCTAGAAATTCTCTGGGCTTGAAGGAAGCGTGCTTGTGCCGTGCCTGTTACCGTGCCATATGTTTGGGCTCCTGCCATTGCTTTAAACTGGTGGTCTGTCCGCGAACTTGCACAAAACGAAAAAGGTGGGCTATGATCTTTGTTTGCACTCACCCATAAACCCATTAGAGACAATCGCTGCATCTTTCAATTTATGTTCACACACATATTGAAAACCAAGCTTTGATTTCCTAGGTAGCACTGCTTGCACATCGGATCGATCAAGAAGATCATATGGCTGAACCGTCCCAGGAGAGGTCAATACACACCAACGGCGGTGCAAACACTTAAGAGAAAAACCAATAAGGAACTAAAAAAAAAGAAAGAACAGCTGTTAATTAATGAAAACCACCACATGTAGACGCCAGGCAACCATTTTAACCTATCCAATTACCCAAAACAACATGACTTCCTTACAATGCATTTGGTGTATTAGGAAACTTGCATTCATGAATTAGTTTGGCCATAGTTTTTTTAAAAATATGTTTTAATTATGACTAAACTTGGGGAGTATCCAAATTTGTCCTTCAAATTCGTGCCATTGTCGAAATATGTCTAGATTTTATATCTTCGCTTCTCCTTAAATTCCTGCTTATTTCACGACTGCAAATAAACAAGCGAAGAAGGAAAGTTGGAGAGTATAACAGGGTTAATTGAGATCAGTCAAAGTGGAGGGATAAAGTGAAATTCCACAAATTTCTAATTTTGAAAGATTATAGAGGCATGTGCTAGTAACAAACAACACTAGCACAAATATTTTTTATTAGCAATAAAGGTATTGTAATGTTTGAATAGGTATAGGCATGATTTTAATTGAAATTGGAACTTCTTTCTTTGCTTTTTTCTTTTTTTTTAAAAAAATATTAGAGGAGAAAAGTGATTAAAGATGAAAACATAAAAGTCATTTCAAACAATATAGAAAACCGAAGCACTATACAGAACTATAAGAGTAAGAGTTCTTAAGCTACTATTGTTGTGAAAATCTATTTTAATACTAATTATAATTATAGATATCTACATCGTCGGAAAAACATTATTAGCCGAAACACACTTGGTCCCTCCAAATTTGAAGGATGGAATTCTTCCGATCGAGATGGGCATGGGGGGGACTTTCCCAAAGCCTTTTGTTCCATGGAAGAAAAACTTGTCAGTTCTCAGATTTAATAAGTTTTATTGCCGCCCCCCCCCCCCCCCCCCCCCCCCCCCTCCCCCCCCCCCCCCCCCCCCCCCCCCCCCCCCCCCCCCCCCCCCCCCCCCCCCCCCCCCCTCCCCCCCACGCCCCCCCCCCCCCCCCCCCCCCCCCCCCCCCCTATGTGAAATGGCGTCTGTAGCCCTCGAGAATAATAGCCTACAAAGCACAGATTAAATATCTCAAACTTGTCACAAGAAGCTCCTCTGTTGATGGTCGAGACGAAAGAAAAACCACCCAGAAAAGAGAATTCATTAGTGTTTACCGATAGGGAATAACATACCGAAGTCAACATCCCATGCCGTGTAATAAAGGGTTTTTTAGTTCTTCTGTTGGATGGTTGTTTTACATAGAAAAACCATGATAAACCCTTTAAACCCCTTCACCATGGAGTGGTTACTCTCCCAGTCTTTATGATCCTTTGGGTGAGTTTTAGTTGGTTAACACTATCCTGACATTTGTTGTGAAAGGAATACTATCGTCGGACCCTTTGTAAAACCAAATCATTATGAGGTTTGTGGTTATCTATTGTGGTATGAGAAGATTGGCATTTCTTCAGCTCACGGTAACGACGCTTGGGATTTCATCACTGGAACAATACGATGTATTTGTTGATATAATTATCATAAAGGTCAAGTTTTGCAATGATAATTGTGGGTAAGCTTGTGCGATTGAAAGTTGCTAGTGTGCTCACCAATTACCAGAGTTATGATCAAAAGAGATAATTATTGCGCCAAGTTGCTTATTTGTTGAGTCACAAGAGGGAGATTACTAATGATTCAACAGGTTGGAAAAATCGGTAAACTTTGAATTCACTGTTTAAGTTGGTATATCGAATTGGGGAGCACACGAGGCAGTAGGGGACACGTTAAGAACATATGGATCAAGCCTGATTTTTAGGTGACAATCCATTTGCATCCATCTCACCGATGGAGTTTCAGGGTGTCAACCCAACTGTATTTATACACTGATCCAAAACCATATCGTAATCCACCTTAGGCATATCATGGTGTTGATGATGATTCGGGTGTCTGTCAACTTAGCGGATGGGAGCTTCCACAACTATACGTACCAGATCCTTATGAAAAGCATTATTCTTCCCCCAATTTGGTTTGTGCCAAAAGGCTTAACGGAACGTAATTGGCTTGTTTTTAGTTACTAATATAGTGATAGTTGTACTAGCTATATGGTAGAATTAATTCTTTCTTTTTATTTTTTTAATGTGAAGATCTGATTTTATTATACTTGATTTTTGTTGTTAGCTTTCTGGATGGATATTATTTGGCTAATGGGTTTTTTTTTGATTAATTTATCGTAATTATAATGGAGTTGCCGTGTATGTTTTTTTAGTTTACTGTTGGTGGTATGATGGTAATTCACAACGACACTCCAAGATGATAGTCATCAGCGATTAACAAAAACAAAAAAAACTCAAGAGTTTATTAACAAAACTTCTTCTTGGACTATCGCCAAACAAGACTTTTATTGGATCTACAAAATACGCATTTTGTCCCATATTTTCTAGGTGTTGGGTTAAAACATTTGTTTATTGGGCAACTTTAGGTAATTTACACTTTAGATCCTTATACTTTTACTAAAATCTCACATTATACCCTCAACTGCAATTGTTTCAATCAACCGTGCAGGTATGTGGACGAATCAATGTGAAATTTCCCATCCATATAGTTAATTAAAGAGATATAAAGAAGACACCATGTTACCCTATGAAGAAAAAGACGGTATGTTGATTTAATAAGTTGATCGAAAGGTGAGATTGAATAACATAAGTGAAGTGACTAAATTCTAAAAGGTTAATGATATAATTAAAAGTTAAAAAAGTGCCAAGGGCAGATTAGGTAAATGTACAGAGGATAAAAAAAAGAGATTACCTAACTTTTTGACGAACAACTCACCAACTTCGGACTCTGAATAAACATGCCCAAGCAGGCCCAACCAATTCCCATGTAAATTAATTAATTGGACGTCCATAATGATTCTCTTCGTATCTAATCCTTATTCGGTAAATCTTATTCCTTTCCATCTTAACCTTTCCTGGCAGTTCACTTGACCAAAATATTCCTTACCAAACGCACGCGAATAGAATTTTAACGGCACAAAGGTCAAGGGGTTAATAAAGTATTCGTCGAGTTATTTAGATGCAATTTACAATGAAGGACTATTTATTGGGTGGTATTTAGGAATACAACATGACTAGTAAAATCCAAGCGGTTCTCCATGAAAAGCTATAAATACCACCATTCAAACGGCGTCTTCTTAATTTCCTCTAATTCCAGTTACACCTATAATGAGTGTCCCCGTTACGAAGTGAGGTCACGATCACGTCGGCCGAATGATCTGGAGAACGTGAACCGGCGATACGGCCGGCTCCACAAAGTGGCCCCAATGTTTGTGTTTTTCGTTTTAACACCATCATTTTGGGTCCGACTGCAAAAACAATGGACACCAGGTCGACGATGGAAGAGACAGTGTCCCTACTGAGGATGCAAAACTCGAGTGAGTCGACTCTGTACACCGACATTGTCCACCGATTGCCACTGAAGACACCCAAAGCCACTCACAGGTAGGCTCGGCTCAACCTCAGTGACGTCACCGATCGACGTTGGCCTCGGCACGTGATACCCGAAAGATCAAGATGAAGCGCCCTCCGGTGCGGAAAACGTAATATAATGGTTTCGAAAGTGATTGGGTACATACATGGATGGTAGAACTGAATATGTCGGGAATTTTGATGGTTCTTGTGCATAGTTGGTTGTCACCTTCTTAGACGGCAGATCAAATTTTTAAGTTGGTGACTTTGGGTGACTTTTGTAGACTTGCAATTAAACGTTTTCCCCCCGGGGGGGGGGAACGATAAAAAAAAAAAAGTATCATGGGGGGATGGATGCCATACGGGCCTCCGTACCTTGTGCTTCTCGTATGGTTTTGCAATGCCTTTTGACTAAAACTAGACCCATTACTGACATTTGTATTGACATAGATCTTATACGCAAATTCCTTGGGTGTACGTCATGAATTTGTTCCGACTTGGTTCATTGATGCACAACTTGCTTATGCTGTTGGCCACAAACTCATTATTTATAGAAACGATTACTGGCACATTTGCTACTTGACTAGATCTTATAATAAATTCCTGGGGTTATAGGTCATGAATTTTGGTTCCGACTGGTGGGCATTTGCATGCACAAACTGCTATGCTGTTTGCAAGAACTCATAATATGGACTGTTTTTTTGCCAAGTAAAATTAGATATTTTACCTTGTTCAACATTAACAAAACCACCAAAACAGGTTGGGTGGCATTCAGACTTCTTCTGTGCTGAGAATCATCCTCCAGGTTCCAGATTGTGATTAATGCTTTGGTGGAAATTACTTTTTACAAAATACTGAAATTATGAAGTATTTTTTCAAAAATGGTACTTCGACAGATTTCTGACTGCAAATCTCAGTTTTCTGGTATTTTCCTGTTTCCTGCACGCAAGGAGATTAGTGTTGGCCCTAATGATTCAAGCTAACAAATAAAACCACAAACAAGAAAACAAGCGTTTACGTAGTTCGGCAAATCGCTAAGTCCCACGGGGACAACAAGTCCAATATAAACTTGCAAAGGTTACAAAAGACAAACCTCTCTCAAGATCCTCACTGAGGAGTTATTACAAGCTCAGATGAACACTTGTGGGATGATTTACAAGTGAGGAGAGGAGGGGTATAAATAGGTGAGGGTAGAGCCTTACAATGGAAGATCCAAGAGCCACAATGGAGGACTAGCCACATTGAAGACTTTCTATAAGCCACAATTCAAGACTAGCCATAATGGATGACTTGTGACAAAGTGAGGCACCAGCCAAAGCCACAATCCAAAATCTCCACCTTGGCGCAACTTCCCTGAAAAGATTGCTGCCTCAATTGCGCCCCTAGGCACCAGAGTCAGATCTTCTCGCACTTTTTGTAGCTCCACCTTGCCGAGCTCTTCTGACTTCAATAACTCACAGATGGTTCGAGATATATCGAACCAAAACTAGGTGATCCAAACAAACTAAGTTCAAACTCATGAATCACAATTGTTGGAGGACAATCGAACCAAATCAGGTGACCATATAAACTGAGATTTACCAATTGAAATCTTCTCACAGATGCTGGTGTTAAGATATGCCATGAACTAAGATAATGAGATCTCTATTCTGGGGCGAGCCTTCTCACACATGCGATTTCCTACTCAAAAAGCTTTCTCTACATGCTGATGATACTGTCTTTGCTAGGAACACTTCCTTCTTGGCAAAGACCCATTTATAAGTCAATCGATTTCTTGCCTTTTTGGAAGTGGACAAATTCCAAGTCTGATTCTGATAGAGTGACCTCAATCTCTCTGTCTCCATTGCCAGCTTCCAGTTGTTAGATTCCATATCTGCACAGCTTCTCTGTAATTGTTGGAATATCATCTCCGGTAATGGAAGAGCGTAGTGCCACCATGTCAGTTATACCAAGCTGGTTTTTTGGGATATTTCTCTCGGTTTACTAGTGGCAATAGATTCTGGTTGTGTCTGACCTCTGGGATTGATGCTGGTCTTGATCCTCCACCTCAACCCAGGCTTTCATCGGAATCCATATTCAGGATGATCAGAATCCTATTCAGGATGCGTTAAACTGAGTGTTTTTGATTCGTAGGGAATCTCAAACTCCACCTGCCTGACGGACTTTGGGTATTCTTCTCTTTCTGAAGTTGTCTATTTTAGATTGCAGACTCGTCAAGGTAAATCGCGGCTTTAGTACGATTCTTCTTGGACTCAGGATTCCCTAAAGGAATGCTTTAAACTCCCTTCACTAAAACCCCAGGAAATAGCTTTCTTGACTTAGGTTTAGTTTGGGATTCTTTCAAACGGAAATATGATGGAAATCCGAATATATGCAGACAATCCTAATCAAAGCGGGTTGTCCAGACCCATACCCCTGTGGAGTTTTTCATTAGTGCCCTGATGCTGGAAGTCTGTTGATAATGAAAGAAGCATATGATAAAGCTTCTGCCCAAAAAAACTACTCAACTTGAATGGGGACAACATGCATCGTACATTGTACCAAGGTACGATTCATCCTTCTGCTACACCGTTTGTTGTGGTGCCGTGCCTAGGTACAGTTAAAATGGCGGACTATCCCTCATTTTGGACAGATCTTCTGGAAAGGGTCTGAACTTTGTATTCCCTCCATTATCTGATCTACGCTTCTTGATTTTCTACCTGTCTGAGTCTCTATCATTTCTTCCACTTAAGGAAGATACCAGAACTTCATTTTTGTGCTCATAGGATATACCAAATATAGCTTGAGGAAATCATCAATAAAGTAACAACCAATGTTTTCCTCCGAATGAAGCATTCTGAGAAGGTCCCCAAAACATCGGTAGCAGTAGTATAGTGTTCCCTTTGTACGAGATAGCCGGTGCCAAATTTACTCTTGTCTTGCTTGCCTACAATACAGTGTCACAGAAGTCAAGTTTTCCACTCTTGCACCTTTCAGTTTTCTTGCATTTACCAAGTTTTGTAAAGCTTCTCCCCGCCATGCCCTAAGCGCATATGCCATAGTCGGAAGGTATCAGATGAATCATCCGGGAACTGGGTACAAGCGGATGCTCTTTCCATGATGTATGCCCATCAAGAAAAATATGATTTCCCTTTTGAGTACCCTTTCATGGCAAGAATGCTCCTCGCTACAACCTTCAGGACTCCACCTTCATGTTTACCTTTGTACGCTGGAATCTAGCCCATACATAGAGGAGATCATTTTCTTTAGATCAGGAACATATCTAACCTCTATAAGGCGTCTTGTTTGTACCATCTGCATCTCAGGCGTATCATTCCTATACTTTTGTCTGGCAAGTATTGTTATTGCTCATCACAAACAACCACCTCCATCAAGCTCCTCAGATTGAGAAACCAATACCGATTGGGACACATATGATAGGAGCATCCAGAGTCTAGGAATCCATATATAAGACGGATTGTAGAAGATGAAAAACTGATGAAAATGCTGAGTCTCTTCTCACAAATTTTGTGCAAACATTTGCCAGTTGACTTGTCCCTTATTAGGATGTCTTTCTTCCAGTGCCTTCTTAGGTGACAGTAAGCACATTGTCCTTCGCAGGACGCCTCCATGATGATCTCCTTTTGAGCGAGATCTGCCTCGACCACAGATTGTCAGTTTCTGTTGTTTGTCCTTGCCTCTGGATACCGTCAGTGCTTATGGTTTGTTGTAGTATCTGTGTGATCAAATTGATCATTTCTCCGATACTCATGTTCACCAAAGCATTTAGAAATATCACTGTAATTTAACCTCATCGTTTCCATATAAAAGAGTGTGGTCTAAATGATCAAAAGTTTCAGGCCAGGAGAATTCAAAACAGCAGTGCAAAATCCTTATCAATAATTTCAAACATCTAGATTCTGTAAATTAGCGAGAATCTGTTGAAATTATCCAGGTGCTCAATCATAGGTGTACCTTTTTGTACCTGAAACGAAGAGCGTTTCTTCAAGTAGAGTCGGTTCTCTATGCTTTTGTCATGTACTTGTCCTCCAGTTCTTCCAAAGGCCTTGTGGCCAAAGTCTCCTATGACAAAGTAATTCTGGTCCTTGCTAAGCCACAATCAGATCGACCACAAGCTTGCCGATTTACAAAGTCCAATCTTCATTCGACAATCCTTGGGCTGGCTCCAAGGCAATATGGGATCCTTCTCGAAATAAAATCTAGGGCTTCGCATTGCCACATGCCAAAGTGTTGGTGCCAATTTGATTTCTCCACTCGAACTTTGCATTGGATAACAGGTTCTCTGCATTAGAAATAACTTGTGGACATTCATTAGCAATTTGGGTTGCCTCAGATTGCTCCTTTGTGGGTAGTGCACTGTCAGCCATTCGGACACCTTTAGATTACAGGTGGACTTCCAAAATTGCCAAAAAATACACCACTTTAATGACTTCAAAGAAGCAAAAAAAAAATATAAATTTCAGAGTGTTATTTCTTGATATGCGTCATATTTCCTGAAAGCTGGAGGTCATTGTTGTGTTATATCCATCAAGTTTGTCCTTAACACACTATGGCTTTCTGTAGACGATATCTGTTGGGATAAAAACACCAATGGGATTTTCACCCTAATGGATCGGGAATGACAACACGCACATAAACAAGCAAGTGAAGAAAACAAACAATAAAAGGGGACACAGAGAAATTTTACGTGGTTTGGCCTTAAGCCCTACGTCACGGCCACACCGATCTCAATTCACTTAAAAACAAGTTACGATTACATTTCTCCCTCACTTTTTCTCCCTCTCTATTAACCTTAGCTACCTTCTTATCATTTCCTAGGACTTCAACATCTATTTATAGAGAAACTAGAAGAGGATGACTTACTAAGCAATGATGTCATCAGGCCGCATAGGAGAATGGACTTGCCACAATTGTAGACTTGGACTTGCCACAAGTGTAGGAATTGGGACTTAGCCGCAATCGAAGACTAAGACTCAGCCGTAATTGTAGACTTTGAAATGTTCAGGCTCCACATTCCACATACGAACAATCTCCCACTGGAAGCTGACCACCAAACTGCTCCTCAGGGTGGTAAACTCCCACTTGTTTCAATATTACTCAAACGGTGTTGTGGCATTTACGGCCCTAATACTAGAAGACCCACTGAAGCTGCACATAGCTTCAGTTTGTCAATGGTCACAACTTGTGTGAAACATATCTGCAGGTTCTGATTTGTGTGGATTCTTTCTCCAAGCTTATCAAACCCTTCATCTAGGAGTGTCAGATGAAGTGTATCTAATGTTTATCGATTTGTCTGTTCGTTTGGCATGGAATGCTGAATTCGTTGCCAAATGAATTGCACTTGACTTCAATGTAGATAGTGCAATTCGAGGATGCTCCTTACCCAACCTCTCTCTAAAACTCTGTAACCAAAATCATCTCCTGGCAAGCTTTGTAGCAGCCAATACTTCGATTCTGTGGTAGAAAGAGAACAATCTTGCAATCCTCGAAATTCAAAACTGACAGCTGCGCGGCCCAAATGAAGACATAGCCAGAGAGTAGTGCTCTTTCTGCAATCTACATCTCCAGCCATGTCAGAATTGACATTTTAACCTTGTAGACGGATCTCCGAGCCTCCTAACAACAACAGCGGCATCCTTAGTACCCTTAAGATACCTCAAAACCCACTTCAAGCTTTCCAGTGCTCCTTTCTAGGATTACTCATGAATCGGCTTATCATTTCCAACTGCTGAGCAATATCTGGCCTCGTTATGGACCATAACATACATAAAGGATACCCAATGGCCGAAGCATATGGTACCTTTGACTGTACTCCTATTTCTTCCGGTTGTAGTTGGACTTTAATCTTGAAAGTCTTAAAAATGACTTCCCAGGGGAGTGCGACGGTTTGCTTTATCCATGCTAAATCTCTTCAGCAATTTGTCGATGTAGTCGGCTTGTGATAGTTCGTCAATTTCTTGTGGCTCTGTCTCTAGTAATCCGCATTAACAAAGTATCATCTTCGCAGGACCCAGTCCTTCATGAGAATCTCTTGGATAGACTCTCCTTCAGTTGTTAATATCCATCATGCTTGATCCTGCAATAAGCAGTAATCCACCATTATAAAGGAAGAATAAATTATGATGTTTGAAACTTTTAAATAGCACAACGATGGTCAGCATGGCATCTTTCGGTAACCATTTGTCAGACAGAACCATCAAACTTGATGTACCACTGTCTGGGTGCTTGTTCAAACCATACAAGCTCTTCTAAGCTTGCACCACCAGATTTCCTTGCCCTTTTTCATTAACCTTGGTGGTCTCATCTAGATGTCTTCATCTCAAATCCCCATGAAGAAATGCCGTTTTTACATCGAGCTACTCAGATGCAAGTCTTCCACTGCCACAAGACTCAAGATGTCCGAATGAATGATTGATAATTCAAAAGGAGAGAAGATTTCTGTAAAATCTACACCGGCCCTTTGTTGATGAAAACCCTTTTGCACAATTAGCCTTGTACCTCGTCGACCCATCATGATCTTCTGCAATCTGTAAACCCACTTGTTATGTAGGGTCTCTTACCATGAGGCAACTCCACCAAATCCGATTGTTTGGTTAGTTGTGCGGGAGTCCATCTCATCATTCCATGGCTTGCTCCCACTTCACCTTGCATCGGCCTTCACTGCTTCCTTCAATTTAACAATTCTGGTTCACATTGTCTGTAAGTAGCAATAATGTAGAGATGAAATGTAACGAGCTGGGTCTGATTCTGAGTTATTCTGGTTTGATTTTTAAACAGATTCAGGGGGAGGAACTTAAGTTTCTAACGGTAGGTTTTGATCTCAGGATCAATACATCGTTTTAGAATCTTATCTCAAGTTCGGCCGAAACTCTTGCTATTGCTGCTTTGTCCCGTTATCTGTCCTTGTCATGGATTCTCATTGACACCACATCTCTACTCCTTATATTTGCAGTTTTCGATGTCCCAAAAACGATAACCAATGTAATTATCCCATAAACCAATGAAGATACACTTCTGGATTTGGATCAAGCTTGGACCTGTTTTCTGCCTCAATATGAACATATGAGACACAACCAAATTTTTTAGGTGAGATAAGTTTACCTCATCCTGTCCAAGCTTCTTGGGGCCACACCCACAGTTCAAAACAACTGAGGGTCCTCGGTTGTTTAGTATGCAGCCGTGCTCACAGCATCTGCCCAAAATTATTTTGGCAAACCAGCATGTTCCCATACCCTGTGCACGCTCTGTGATAGTTCTGTTCATGCGCTCGGCAACCCCATTATGTTGTGGATTCCTAGGAACCGTTTGTCTCTGATCTATTCATAGCGCAGAGTACCTTTGAAATATACTGCAAAGTCCCACCATTGTCTGACCTTAAAGCACGTTCAACTTTAGACCGTTCTCTTCTATGTAGTAGCTCTCCCTTTCTGAATACATCAAATACATTCTGATTTTTGTTTCAAGAAATATACCCAACAGCTTCTATAGATCATCAATGAATGTGACAAGTAAAATGATCCACCCCACAGGAAATTACTTTAGCTGGTCCCCACAATCGGGTGGTGTGAACAAAAGCTCCAACCGTTCGCGCTTATGGCTCTGAACGTTCTTTGAGAAGCTGACTTTTCTTTTGCTTCATAGGACACAATCCTGCAAAATGCCAGATCTAGTTGAATTCAGTCCTGGCAATTTTCATTTGTGATCATGGCCTCATGCCTTTCTCATATGGGTCCAAGCTCAGTGCCATGTAGTAAAAACCTTGCATCTGGTTCGGATGAAGCAGCTGCAAGTACCGTGTTCATCCCAGAAGTAACATAAAGGGTTCTTGTTTTCTCCGAGTGCCATCACCAAGCACCTTAGTCACCTTCATGAATCGGCAGTAAGATAGTCTTGCATCCCGAAGTTGCAAGTTGTCCCACAGAAATCAGATTCCTTTTCAATTGGGAAACGTGTCTCACGTCTTCAAGCGTTAGGAGTCGTCCCATTTGTCAGGCTAATCTGCACTTCTCCATTTCCCAATAATGAACAAGGTCATCATTCGAGATATACTTCCGAAGTACCCTCACATAATTGTGGAGAATCTCTTCTGGTTAGGTGGCCTGGGCGTGAAATGACGCGCCTGAGTCGACATATCCATACCATCGTCGTGTGTAGCTACTGATAAGAACTACGCTCCGCATCTCATGTCAGAGACGTTAAACAAGAGTTGTTTACATATCTGATCACAGCATTGTGCTTTGGACTTTGAGTGTTTTGCGAAATGCCCCTGCTTTCCACAATTGTAGCATTCGGCCATCTTCTTTCGTGGCCCCTTTTGGATTTCTCCCACCTTGATTTTGAAGCGACCTTTGTTGCTCTCAATTGGCTGACCCTCGTTCTGTACTCAAAGAAATAGAACGTCTCTGCAGCCCCGCTAGTTCTGCGCCCCATTTTGCTGAGAATTATGTCCCACCACGTCGTCGTACGTTAGCTTCTCGAAATGGAGGAATGCTGACCGCCATGACCAGACTATCCCAATGTCTGGCAAATCAGATAGGATCAACAAAGCTCTCACTTCGTCGTCAAGTTTAATACACGGCTCCAATTGACTTGTGACATGTGTGAAATGAAAAATTATTCCAAGTGCTCAGCCACACGTCACATTCGCCCATCTCATGTGAAGGTCTTTCATCAATACACTTTATTTGATGCGAAGGTTTCTCATAAATCTTGGATAATGAAGCCATTAAACCTGATGTAGTTTTCTCCTCGATATATTAATGCTACAGACAGGATAGAGTCAACCGTATCGTACCAGAGCTTTTTTCGGTCCTAGAACCGTCCAGTCTGCATCTTTCATGTCTTCTGGTTTCTTCCTTCTTCCCCTTCAAGAGGTTTAATAGAGAGCTTTTTTGATAAAGATACTCCTCCATCTGCATCTTCCAAACTAGTTCGCTCCGTTGAACTTTTCAATTTGGTCTTGCCCTCTGTTTCAGCCATTGTGTTTGCGTGTATAATCTCCGAACCAAGCTTTGATACCAGTTGTTAGGATAAAAACACCATATGCGTATTTTCACCCCTAATGGATCGGGAATGACACACGCACATAAACAAGCAATTAAAACAAACAATAAAAGGGATTCACAGAGATTTTACGTGGTATCGGCCAATTAAGCCTACGTCCACGCGGCCACACCACCCGAGTAGCAATTCTACTAAACAAGTTTTAGCTTACAATCTCTCCCTCACTCTCTTTCTCTCTCTATTAGGCCTTAGCTACCTTCTTATCATTTTCCAGAACTTCAACCACTATTTATAGAGAACCTAGAAGAGGAATGACTTAAGCATGATGTCTTCAGCCGCATCGGAGACCATGACTTGGCCACATTGTAGACTGGACTTGCCACAATTGTAGACTTGGACTTACCACAATTGTAGACTTGGCCTTACCCAATCGAAGAACTAAGATCAGCCGTATTGTAGACTTTGAAATGTCAAGGCCCACATTCCACATACCTAACATATCTCACTAACAAAATACTTAGAAAATGAGAAAAACAGAGATAAAGCATGTTTTAGCGATAAACGTGTGTAGGATTATATGATTTGTATCCATATGTTTCACAGGCCATTGTATCGATTATCAACTGTTCCTGCTGAGGCAGTGTTTTGCCCAGGAAGTGAAGAAGCTAGGTGAAGCAGTTCAAGCCATTGAGCAAGTCACTCTTAGCCTTTTGAATAGGACCATGCTTGCGTCGTCCGTCCGCATACCGTGTGGCCTAAGAAACATAAAGCTTGTAGCTGCTGCGGCCTCCTGAATGCTGTAACGTTTTTTTCGTCCCAAGAGCATGGACTAAGCTGACAGAATTTATAAAAGCGCTCTATTTATTCTTGTTTTGGGGATTTTGTTGTCTCTTGTTCTTATATTTTTCAAAAACAATATTTATTTTCAGTTATCTCGAACTCGCGCAGGTGAAGCTGTAAATGTAATTTTATTTTCGAAGATCTGATAGAAAATGCTATTCTTCCAGACAAATGATACAGAAAAATTACCAGAATGATGTGGCATCTATTGGCAAATACAGCTCGACTCTTTCTCTTTTCCAAAACCTCAAACCATTTAACTCATTTATCTCGCCTATTTATTCTCAAACTTTGTCTCTCTCTTATTTTATTCAAACTTTCTCTCTCCCATTTACACCTCTTTTATCCTTCTAAGATCTAAAAATTACAGTAACACCCTTATACTTTTTTAGTTTTGAGTTTTTTTGTATTTTTGTTACCCTTTCAAACATTTTTAATGTTTAAGTTTTTCTTTGATGAGAGAAATTGAAATATAAAATTTGTTTCAATGTTTATTAAAAAATACTAAAAATAGAATTATCTAAAATAATTTTTTTCATTTTTAATGGATTTTTTTTCAAATTAGATAATTTTTTTATATTTTTTAACTTTTCTCATCAAAAAAATTTAAAATATCCAAATTGATTAATTAAACAGGTTTGATAAAAATAAAAAAAGATTAAAAATCAAAACAATAAAAACTTAAAATAAATTAGACCAACAAAACGATTTCCATTCAAGTTATTTGAAATTTTCTGCTTAATTTTCTTGATATATTTTTTTTTTTCCCCAACAAATAAGGAAATAAAGTATGTTTTCTCTCATTTTTTTTCTCTTTTTAAGGTTGTGCATCAACAGAGTATAAAAATGATTTAGATTTAATAATCGTGGGCTGTCATGCAACAATAACCACAAGTATATAACAAAAAAAACTATACAAATAAATAATGCTAATTTTTCATTAAGAAAAATATGCCTTTAAGTATATTTTTTTTAAATTAGATCAAACATTTTTATAGACTCAAATATCTACATTCAGAGCAATTGCAAAATGGGATGAGATTATAATCAATTAATTAAAAGAACCCAAACTGTGGTTCGGGTAAAGAAAAAATTTTAGAAGAGAAAAAGATAACGAAATTGGTTTTGTAGTTGACTCATGTTTGGATACTCAAGAGACAACACTTAGATATTGAAAATTGATAGAAGACTTCATTTATATCTTTTTAAAGAAGTTTTTTTTTGTTTAGAACTCTTCTTAAATAGTCTACATTTATTAGCTTTCTCAAGAGTTTTTTTTTTTTTAAAACTCTTTTTTAATAGGAATTGTGTGGTTTCCACATCATTCTGGTCCTATTTTTCTGGGTTTTTTTTTCTGGTTGATATCAGAAACCCTATCGGATAATGTGCAACTGTTCAAACAATACTTTTTTTGGTTTAAGTTAATAGAATGTGATTGTAATGCAAAGTACATTATGACCCTATTTTTCATCTTCTTCCTTTTAAAACCTCAACCCTTTTTTCGTTGTTGCCAACATGGCACCCGGGATTCTCCTTCCACCCGTAACCCTGTTACCACCAGATCATCTTGTGGTTCACATTAAACCTGCTATTCAAAAGCAAATAAAGATTCTAATGTTGTCCGATTAATGGTAAGACGAATTGGACTGAATGAGCCTATCATCCCAAGTTTTTTGCTCACGTTTCTCCCCATCAATCGACCCACCCCAATGCCTAGTATAGGACAATCAGTTCTCTCTTTCCTGCATGCATTGACATATGGATGAACATCTCACGGCAGTTCATCCACCTTATTTTTTTTAGTGTATACTTGTGAGGGTAACTGTTCTCCTACTTCTTAAATGAGGAAAAAAATAATAACTTTAAATTTGAGAATTAATATATGAATAAAGATGTGAAAAAAATGTTCTTGTGCTGTGTTGAGGCACCAATGCACGGATGATCCAGCACCAAGAGGATTCCCATCCTGATTGAAGGTCACATGCTCCAAGAACTTGTGTGGGTCGCCGATTGCATACCCGTGACAAGATAACTAGAGCATATACCACTCTCTTGCCCTCCCTCAGGCCTCGTCTCTTTGTCCCATCACTTACTCTCTAGGTCGCTATATATACCGCGCAGCGACTTGGCCTCATAACTGGCTAGAAATTCTCCTGGGCTTGAAGGAAGCGTGCTGTACCGTGCCGTGCCTTGCAATATGTGGTGCCCTGCATGCTTAAAGTCGTGTCTGTCCGCGTAACTTTCACACCAGCGCACGCGGGGCGGTAACTGGGGCTCACCACTGGAAAAAGAGTGGACGTGGGCGAGGGGAACTAGGGGGGTAGGGAAAAAAAGGTGCGGGGGTGTGGGTGAGTGTCATCAAGGATCGGTGCGCGCGTGTTCCCCCAGCCCCTATAGAGACCATCGTCCATCTTTCATTTAAATGTTTCAACACATATTGAAACAACCTTGATTTCCTAGCTACACTTGCTTGCACATGGATCGATCCAAGAAGAGATCATATGGCTGAACCGTCCCCTGAAGGTCACTACAACCCACCGGCAGTTGCAACATTAAGAAAGCCATTTAAGGAAACTAAAAAAAAGGAAAGAACAGTGTTAATTAATGAAGTTGAAACAACCACTTGTCGACGCCAGTCGACCATCACCTACTCCCAAACAAAAAATGCTATGTTTACCACTTTTTATACCAAAATACCCAAAACACACTTACTCTTTCTACAATAATGCATTTGGTGTAGTAGGAAACTTTGCATTCAGAATTAGTTGTTGCAACAATAGTTTTTTTTAAAAATTGTTTTAAAATTTACGACTTTAAACCTTGAGTATCAAATTTTTTTTTCCTTCAAATTCTTGCCATTGTTCGAAATGTGTAACTAATTTATCACTTCGTTTCTCCTTAAAATCCTTCTTTCTTTCAAGACTTGAAATCAAACAAGAGAAGAAGGAAAGTTGAGAAGGTAAGGGCTTAATTGAATCAGTCAAAGTTGGAGGGATAAGTGACATTCACAAAATTTTCTAATTTTGAAAGATTATAGAGACTCTAGCCATTGTGTTATAATAAACAACACTAGCCAAATATTTTTTTATTAGAAAAAGGATTCCTTTAATTTTTTTAATAGGTATAGGCATGATTTTAATTAAATTGGAACTTCTCTTTTCTTTTCTTTTTTTCTTTTTTTTTTTAAAAAAATATTAGAGGAGATTAAATTGTAAAGATGAAAACATGAAGTCATTCACATAATTAGAAAACCGAAGCACTATAGGAACTATAAGAGCAAGAGTTCTTAAGCTGAGTTCTCTGCTGAAATCTCATATTTTAATACTAATATCTATATATATAGACATCAGTCTGAGAAAACATATTAGCCTAGCGGCATTATTTTTTTTTTTTCCTCAAACACACTTTGTGTCCCTCCAATTTGAGAATGGTGATTCTTCCTATCGAGACCTGGGCTGGCTTTCCCAAAACTTCTTTCTTGCTTCCATTGAAGAAAACTTGGTCAGAGTTTTTTCGCAGATTCATACGTTTTATTTGGTCGTATGTGGAAATTGGCGTCTCGTAGCCCTCGAGAATAAATAGCTCTACAGCACATATTAAATATCCTCAAAACGTGTCACAATAAGCTTCCTATTTATGATCGAGAACGAAATAAACCACCCAGAAAAGAGAGTTTTTATTTAGTGTTACCGAAGGGATAATACGAAGTTCCAACTACCCTTGCCGTGTAATAACAAGGTTTTTTTAGTTCTTCTGTTGGAAAATGGTTTTTTTTACTATAGATAAAACCATGACTATAACCCTTTTAAACCCATTCAAACCATGAGTTATGTTACTCTTCCTCCCTCCCAGTTTTTATGATCTTTGGTTAAGTTTTTAGTTTGGTTTGGCCTCAATCTGATATTTTGTTGTGAAAAGGAATACTATCGTCCGGACCCTTTGGTAAACCCAAATAATTAATGAGGTTGTGGTTATCTATCGTGGTATGGAGAAGATTTGCATTCTATCAGATCACGGTAACGACGGTTGGAATTTCAGCAACTTGGAACCATACTATGTATTGTTGATAAATTTCATAAAGGTTCAAGTTTTTTTTTTGCCGTTGATAATTGGGTTAAAAGCTTGTGCGGATTGAAGGTTTGCTATGGTGCCACAATTTCAAGTTATGAATCAAAAGAGATAAATTAATTGCGCCCAAGTTGCTTATCCTTTGTTGAGTCACAAGATGGAGAATTTACTAATGGTTCAAAGGTTTTGGAAAAAATCGTACAACTTTTTGAATTCACTGTTTTTAAGTTGGTAATATCGAATTGGGGAAAGCATGAGGCAGTGGGCTCACGTAAGAACATAGTGAATCAGAGCCTTGTTCTTAGTTGAAAATCATCTTTGTCTGTCTCACGATGGAGTTTCCAGAGTGTCAACCCAACCTGCATTTTTACACTGATCAAAAAAACCATAATCGTAATTCCACCTTATGCATATCATGTCGTTGCTGATGATTCGGGTGTCTACTTAGAGGATGGGAGTTTTCATTCACATTACGTACCATATCTTCTGAAAAACACATTCTTCTTCCCCCAATTTGTTTGTGGGCCAAAGCTTAAAAAAACGGAAATTAATTATGCTTGTTTTAAGTTTACTAATTATAGTTTGCTTTAGTGGCATAGAATTTAATTTCTTTCTTGTTATTTTTTTTTAAATGTATTAGAATCTGATTTTTATTACTTGATTTTTGTTTGTTAGCTGTCTGGATGGATATTATTGCTAATTGCTTGTTTTTTTGTATTCATCTTAATTATAATGGATTTTGCCGGTGTTATGTTTTTTTTAAGTATTAACTGATTGGTGGTTATGATGGTAATTCACAACGACGACACTCCAAATGATAGTCAATCAGTGATCAACAAAAACCACAAAACTTCAGGAGTTTGAATTACCAAATCCTCTTCTGGACTATCTCAACCAACTTTTATTTGGATCTACAAAATACGCATTTTTGTTCTATTTTCTAGGTGGTTGGGTAAAATCAATTTTTTTTTTTTTTTTGGCAACTTTTAGAGTAATTTACAACACTTTATCTCCTTATACTTTATTACTAATATATCATTTGCAACCATTCATCACTTGCAATTGTTTCAATAACCCGTTGCAATGGCACATTATGTCGAGAATCATGTGATCTTCCTCCATCTATTTAATTAATGGATATAAAGAGACACCCATGTTACCGTTACTTATTAAAAGAAAGAACGTTATGTGTTCATAATTGACTAAAAGGTGAGATTTGAATGACATAATTGAAAGTGACCACATTCGAACGGTTGATTGATTAATTAAAAGTAAAGAATACAAGTAAAGACTTAAGTAAACGTAACATAGGTAAAAAAAAAGATATTTACGCTACCTTCTTACGTACGCCCACCAACTTCGGCTCTGATTCAACATGCCCAAGCAGTCCCAACCAATTCCACGTAAATTAATTGATTGGACTTCCATATGATTCCTCTTCGTCTCTAATTCCTTCTTCGGTAATCTTATCCTTTTCCCGGATCTTCATAACTTCTCCACCGGAGTTCACTTGACCAAAATTATCCTTACCACCAAACACGCCATGTGAATAGAATTTCACTGTTCCACAAAGGTCAAGGGTTAATTAAAGTAATTTCGTCGAGTTGTTTAGAGCAATTACAATGAAGACATTTATTGGGGTGGTAATTTAGTATTACAAGCATAAGATCCCAAACGTTTCTCATGATGCTATAAATACCCAATACCAGTTCTTCATCAACCATTCAAAAACGGAGTCTTCTTATTTCCTCAATTTTTCCAAATTTTACCCTATAATGCTTCTTCCCGTTCGAAGTTGAAGTCACGATCCATCAGCGAAGATCTGAAGCAAGGGTGGAGCCAAGATTCTAATTTAACCTTAAGCTATGGAAAATTTTATGATTACACAAAAAAAAATTATAGAACATGTATATGCACATTATTAAAACTAAAAGTAATTTCATAACTAATATATAAGCAAAAGTGTTTATATAAAAACCGGAAATATCAAAAAAATCAAGGAAAGTCTATATTTAATTGTGCCTGATGGTTCTTAATGAAATAGAAATCATCTATTAATTAAATATAAATCGATAGGTTCAGAAAATTCTCTTAGGCTAACTAACTACTCACAGGCACATGGTGTCTCCGAATTCTTGACGAATCCTCCCCTGGAAAGTACTCTAGGACAACGCTAGGTAAACCGGAAGCAAGTTTTCGACCGACGTAAACGCCTTAGCCGACAGACTTCTAGGGTTTCACTTGAGAGGGGTGAGAACGAGGATAGAGATGAGAGAATTGGGTCATGAATTTTGAACCAAATAAACGTAATTGTTTCTTTTTTAGAACAGAATTACAGTTTACCCCTAAACCAAATTAGAAAATTCAATTTGTGGTACAATGACATGTGTTTCATTTTAATTTTGGTACTGGGGGCTTGGGCTCCCCTGAGCTACACCCAGGTGATCTTTGTGATGGTTTCCCCGCCCTTATGATCTGAGAATGTGAAACTGTGATCCGGGCCGACCAGCCCATACAAACACCGTCGTTTGGGTCTACCGCAAATCAAATGCTACACCAGGTCAACGAGGAGAACATGTGTCCCTAATGGGGACGCAAAAACTCGTGATCCTCCTTGAGCGCGCCGATCTCATTTTGACTCTTGTACACCGACAATTGTCTCACGCCGATGCACTGAAGACACCATCTGCTCATCGGGTCAGCTTCGGCTCGGCTTAACCTCTGTGACGCACCAATTGCCGTTGGCCTCGGCGAATGTGCTACCCGCAAGCTTAGATGAAGCGCCCCTCTAGTCAACCACAAGGCAAATCGACTCACTGTCCGCGGGCAAAGCCCAGCCATCGTGGCTCTAGAACGCGTACTACTAAACGCCCCACCTTATGGGGTCCTAACGACTCCTCAGGGACTACGTCGCTATGCCGTCTTACGGTAACTCCTATGCCCACGAATCGCTACTCTCCTACAGTGTTGCCTCATTCGGTCAGATGGTGCATGGCTGGATGCCCCACCGGTTTACGGCCAGAGGAGTCGTACGGACAATAGAATGAGAGAGAAGGCAGTTTTGGCGGGATGGGGGTGGTATTAGGTGTGGTGCGGGGCGGGGGTTTTTGAGTGGCTGTGGCGATAGCGAATGGCGTTGAGTACGTGGAGGCCAAAATCGTTGAGACGTGGCAGAGAAGGTGAGGATGATCTGGTTTTGATGACTTCTATGGTCGCTCTCGTGTGTGTGTTTTTCTTGTATTGATGTGGTTTTGGGGTTTTTTTTTTTTTTTGTGCATTGCCGAGCTCTTTGTCATCTTCCTCGTTTGTATAATAATATAAAATAAAATAAAATAAAAATAAAAATGTGTTTTTGTGATCTTCCATGGTATTGTGGTTGCCCTCTCATTCTTAGATATTATCAAACTATTTCAAAATATTACACTCTCACCACCATATAATTTCCTATATCAAATAAGTCCTTGTAGATACAATCCAACGCAGGACATATAATCTCTCTTTGGTTATGATTAATTGCAAATTATTTTTCTAAATTTTATTTGACTAATGGTTTTTGAAACATTTGTTTTTTTAAATGTGACGGGACAACCTCATTCTTTAGAAACGTCTAAAAATGTTTGAAAAAACCATGCATCCCCAGGGGGCGGCGGCACAGGCACATACCAGCTGATGGGGTCAGATAAACCATCAGGCCTTTGAAAATGTTACAAAAATTTTTTTTTTGAGTGTTATATATCTTGTTTTAAAAAGTTAAAAAGTTAAAACCCATAAAATAAATATATTGACCTCCTAACCCCGCCACTGGGGATCAATGGAGGAATGATTGTGTAGTGACATATATTGAAAACGATGGATGATAATATTGATAATGAGATCATTATACAACGATTTCAGAAATATGAAATCTCGTCAAGGGACAATTGTAATGGTAATTATTTAAATTTTTTTTTTTTGGTTAAAAAAATATATCATTCAATATATTATTTTCTTTTTCTATTATTTTTAGAATTTGTGTTTTTAAATTTTTTCATGACACCATTAACAAAAAATTTCTAGAAACCGCCACTCCTGAAATCTTCCTACAAATAACTAAGATAGGCTCAAAAATAGTTTCTGTAAAATTGGTTTTATAAAATTAATCCGAAAACTAAAACCAAAACAAAAAAACACTCTGGCTCAAGATCACAACTTTTTTGGATCATTATTGGTACTGGAAGATCATGAGGCTAATTAAAATTAGCCATGGACCTATCTCATTGTCCATCATGCTTCAGACGTATGACTTGGCGTGGAAGTTGCAAGTAGACGGCAAAACGTAAGTCATTTCCAACCTCTCCTCCACAATTCGAGCCACACATTGGAGTTTTAATCTCCTCATAGTCCTTCTTGCACTTTCAAGTCAAGGCATGCAATGTAAGAATCTCCTGGTTCTTCCAAGCAAAAGCATGTATGTTTCAAAGGTCTTCATTCATTGTCTTCTACCTCCCTTATAAAGACTTGAACTATTAAAAGCTTTAAAGAAGAAAGAAGAAGGAGGAGGAGGTTTGGTCTGAAGGTCTCAGAAAGAAGAAATCGTCTGAAGCTCCCAGTAAATGTATGTATATTCATTGACTTTTTTTTATAGCGCAGTATTCCTATCCAATCCAGCTTTTTGGGCCGAAAGAGATTAATTTGGAGGTTCTCAAATTAACGGCAGAACAAACTTTCAGTGTAGTCGATTGGTAAAAATCTTAACTTTTGTATTTAAAAATTGTCAATCGAGCTACTCATGAGGGTTCATTTACCTCGTATATATTACTAACTTATTTTTTGAAGGAAAAAAAAATCTGCATCTTTTGTTTCTTTGCAGGGCCAAAATCTTGCATTGGAAACTTGAAATGAAGCTAAGGATTAGTGTTCGGATAAAAAAAATGCTTTCCTTCAAAAAAGGTATGTTCACTCAGTTTTGTATTATGCGTTTACTGCCAAAATAATACTAATAATTATAGTAAGGGAGAATTACATATAAAAATCCAAGTTTGACCATGAAAAAAAATTAAATTATGTAATTTTAATTATAACAAATCAAATCATGTAGTTTTAATTGGGTAGTAATTTAAATTATCTGTTTAATTTTTATTTACCTAGAATTAATGGAACCAAGTGATTCCTATCTAAAATACACTGAAAAACCACATTGTATGTTTTTTTCTTTTTTAAAACCTTAATCGAACCATTCTCATTCCAAAATTGTAAAAAAAAATGGCCTTTTTAAATAAATACAAAATCAAAATTCTCTAATTCTTTTATAAATTGATTCATTAGTGTTTTAAGAAGTGATAACACTATGCAAAGTCGATTTCGAGCATGATAACTTTTTTTCCTCTGTTAGCCTAGGTAAATGGAGATTAACTAATTGTTTAAATTGCTATCGAAGTAAACTACAAAGTTCTATGTTACAATTGAAACTATAGGCATATTTTAATATTTTTTAAAAATGCATTTTTTAAAAAAAATTCACAGAAAATAAGTTGAAAAATCATTAACTTAATAATTTTTTGAAATTATTTTGCAAATCTCACAAATACGAGATTTAAAAAATCTCCAAAATACATTTCTTAACTTAGTTTCTCTTCTAATTAAAGATCAGATTTCAGTTTTACTATCAAAAAATCTTGTCCTAAAAATACACATAGAAAAATGCATAAAAGTATTTGGGGGTTAATTAAAACAAATCAGAGAGGGGCTAAAGCATGTTCTCTATGGCCCCCAAATTTTGACTTTCGATGATCAGATTATTTAGTTACATGGCCACAACCATTTCCGCCTCTAGTTTCAACCTGGTCAAATTCATGGGCTCGCTGCTAGAGCCACTTAATGATATGAATATTTCCATTTAGGGTTTTTTCAAAACACTATTTGAATTCACTTCCATAATTTGGAGTTGTTCACATTGAGGATTCTCAAAATATATTATCTATATAAAAAATGTGCTTATGATGGATAATAGTAATCTATATTCGGATTAGTTTTTTGTATACGAAAAATAGACGGTAATATTTTTTTCATATATTTTAAATATAATCCGTCAATTTTTATCATACAAAATTAATCTGAACATGTGATTATCGTTATTCAGACCAATTTGATTGTTCTATAGATGAGATATTCCTTAATTGGCAAAATAATAAACCGCTCGAATCATTAAAGTGGGTTCAAATGTGGCATGACTGTACTAGAGACAAGTCATTGCCTACTTACACATCATGTACATAGTCAAAGAACGGATACAAGATTTTTTAATTTGGAGAGGCAAATCTACCTACAAATATTAACTTTAAATTTGGTGTAGAAACTAACAATTAATTCTAATTTTGGGGTGACGAACCTTTAATTTGAAAGTAAATTAGTAAATAATACTACTATAAAACTAAAGTTTTTTGAAAAAACTGAGGTGACGATCAATCAAATCAGTAGATTTAATTCAGTCAATAATTTAAATTATTGGTTTAGTTTTATTTTACTATTTAAACGAAACCAATGGTTCTTACTCAAAATGCACTAAAACCATGTATATATATATTTTTCTTTTTTATAGCTTTAAATCGAACCGTCTCATTCTAAAATTATAAAAAAAAAATGGGAATTTTTAAATAAATACAAAATTAAAATTCTCTAACTTATTTTGTAATTGATTCAATTATGGTTTTAAAAAGTTAATACTAATACAAAGTTGATTTTGTGTATTTTGGGGTGATAATTTTTTCTTCTGTTAGCCTAGATAACAGAGATTAACTAATGGTTTGAATTGTTACCGAATTAAGACTACAAGATTCGGTATGTTACAATTAAAACTACAAGCATCTTTTTAAATATTTTTTAAAAATGTGTTATTTTTTTAAAAATTCACAGAAATTAAGTTTAAAAAATCATTAACAAAATAATTTTTTTAAAGTTATTTTGAAAACCTCACAAATACGAGATTTAAAAAAAAACGATACTAAATTCCTTAACTTATTTCTCTCCATAATTAAAGGGCCAATTCCAGTTTTGTTATTAAAAATTATTGTCCTGTAAATACACTAGAAAAGTTTTTCTTTTTTCTTTACTTCATTAGAACTTTTATTTTTTTTAGGAGAGTCCTTTAGGGGTAGGCTGCAATAAAACAAATGCAAACATCATTGGTTCCTCTATGGCCCACCAAATTTGACTTTCTATGATCAAGTATTGTAGTCACATGGCCACAACTAGAGTTGCAAAGTGGGGCCGAGTTAAGCTTACTCGACCCGAAACAGTAACGGGTTCAACCGGTTACGGGTTAGGTTAAGCTCAGACCGCTACAGTATCAGTTCGAATTTAGCCCAAATGTTAGTCCAAAAATCTGTCCAGGTCCATACCTTGATCCGCTCAGTATCGGGCTAAGCCCGGCTACAGTACTGATTTGGGCTTGGCCCAGCCCGCTTGACAATTTTTTTTTTTAACTTTTACTTTACTTTTTAATATGTGTTTATATATTATATATATCGGTTTCCATAAATGAATGATTGAGTAGTACAAGTGGTTGGGTATTGCGCATTCAATTCCCATCAAATTGAAAAAATTTTAAACCCTAAATTAAGTCTTTATATATTAAATTATTTTGTGCATTGCTCTCACAAGAGTATGGTCTTGAAGTTTAATTTTTATTTTTTATATTTTTTAGCTACAGTTAGGGGCTCAACACTAACAGGCTAATGGGTTGGGCTTACGGGACTTAATGGGCTGAACTTTTTAGCGGACTGGATTTCAAAATGTTGCCCAATCCACGACCAATAATTAATGGGCTTTGGTCGAGCAGGCTCCTTAATGGTCTGGCTTACCCTTCCTACTACAATCCAATTTGGCGATCAACCGCGTGTTCGTGGCTGGATGGGCCCATTTTTGCAGCTCTAGACACAAGTAATATTTCCTCTAGTTTCAATGTGATCAAATTCATTGGGCTCGAGGTTGGATCCACTTTAATGATTCGATCTGTTCAATTTTAGGGTTCTCAAAATACATATTTGAATTTACTTCAATGATTTGGGGCGATTCACATTTTAGGGTTCTCGAAAAATGACCATCCATTTTAATTCACTTCAATGATTTGGGGCGATTCACATTTTAGGGTTCTCGAAAAATGACCATCCATTTTAATTCACTTCAATGATTTGGGGCGATTCACATTTTAGGGTTCTCAAAATATATCTATGTAAAAAATTAAATTGATCGGATAACAGTAACTATACATTCAGATTAGTTTTGTATGAAAAAAATGGACGATCATTTTTTCATATAATTTAAATATAACCTTCATTTTTTTATCATCAACTGATCTGAATATGTGATTATCATTATTCAGTTAATTTGATTTTTTGCATATACTAGATATTCGCTGAATGCAAAATGTAAACCGCTCGGATATTAAAGTGGGTTCAACTGTGAGCCCAATGAGCCGAACTGAAACTAGAGAAGAGTTGTTGCCTAATTACACATCCATATGTATAGTTAGAGACGGATACAC
>VIGQ01001281.1:20000-27500 GCA_009663005.1 Actinidia chinensis
AGGAAATTTATGAAAATTTTAAATTTCATTTGTAATTTACCATCGAAAAGAAAAAATTCATTTGCAATTTAGATTAATTATTAGGGGGTTTGGGGCAACATTTTTCTCGAGGTCTTAATATTATGAACAAGTGTTACCCATTTTTAAAATGTAATTCAACATCCTATAATTCAAATATACTAAAAATATCTTTCTCTCTCCAATTAATCTCCCTCTTTCTAACCTTGATAGGCAACACGTATCCATCTCTCTTCAAACTCTCATTTCGCAAGTGATGTCGTGAAAAACGGTTAATGGGTGTCCAGCACCGTAGAAAACGATACTGGTTAGAGAAAGATGGCGATGTTAAAGAATATGATGGCAAAAATAATGACTTTGATAAGTTTAAGAAAAAGGCGTAAAGAAAACAATGTTGAAAATGTTATCTTTAACTTAAGTCAAATCATGGGACTCAACCTTTAACCCGACCTAATATGTTAAATCAAACACTAAATTCATTATGATAGATTTGTCATAACTTAATATTTTATAAATCAATCACTGGTTTAGTATAGAAGTTATCATAACAATTTGTTATGAACAAGTCAATAGGTTAACTATGATAAATATATCATTAATAAATAAAATATTTTTTTATAAATTAGACATAATTTGTTTATAATAAAGTTATTATAACAAAAATATGTTATAAACATAACAAAAATATGTTGTGAAATGGTTCAAGATTATGTAAAAATATCATAACAAAATCTTCCAAAATGGTTTAGGTTATGGTAACATGAGCATAAATTATTTTAAAACGTATGTATTAATTACTTGTAATATATATATATATATATTATAATATACTATATATATATATATAAAGTTACAAAAAATTATTAATAGAAAACCGAATTTGAAATACAAAAAGGAAAGGAAAGTTCTCACATCATATTCATTAAACATATGGTAAACAAATATGCATAATAATTCAAAAAGAACAACTATTCATTCCATAACGTAAATAGGCTATTCTATTCATCCACATAGATATAGATATAGACATGAGATGGCAGTAATAGATATTGATAGGGATTGTTATGTTAATACAATCATAATGTGACTTTGGCAAAATATTATTGCGGGTAGGGATATATCATATAGAAGACCTTGATTTTGAAGGACCCTATTTACTCCTAAATATTAACAACTGCTTGTATATAACAACACAAACTTCAAAACCATAGCCTTTGGGCCTTTCACAAACAGTGGAGAGTGGTACTTATTTTGTGTGAGATGTGATGTATTAGCGTTGAGTATTGCTCAGAATTATATCACGGGTCAGTTGAATAATTTTAAAATATTTTTTTCTAAACACTTTCCTATGCCCGTCAAACTAAATTTCTAGCTTCTCCGTGGTTATATCTATACATCATTACGAAAAAATCAGATTATTCGATGACTTTAATTTTTATTTTTCAAAAAAAAAACCAAAAAAAACTAGCTCCTTTTAATTTTTGTTCAGCAAACCTAGACTTGGTTCATTTTCAGTTACTGTTGGAAGATCCCACAAACATATGCAATTCAATTTAGTCATTTTTGCTATAAAGTAGTGTGAACATTTTCCCCTTCTCCACCTTCAATTGACACACACTAAAATGGACAAAAAAGATAAATTATTTATTATAACTTATATGTACTGGGTTAAGGGTTATTTAGCTTTTTAAGTTCCTTCACCATCAATTATTGGAACATTTTGTAGCAGTGCACTGCACTTTGCACTAAATCCTCATTGAAATGCTTTATATTAATATTGTTAATTAACTCCTTATATTTTGCTGTCAAATGAAAGTGATGAAAAGAGATGCATGTTGGAAAAAAAATGCGGCAAGCACATAATTTCAAAGAATAAGTTTTTCAATTAAAATAAAAAGTAACTAGTAAAATTAATTTACAATAATAAAATAGACTACTAAACATGAGATACAAACATAATTAGAGTCAAGTCCTGTAAAGATAGTCTCCTTCGCCGTTTACCGAGGGTATTGTAAACTTTGTCGGCATTTTTCTCCCATGATAAAAAGGCTAGACTGCGTACGTCGGAATACTACCGAAGTAGGCCTTGGTGAACTTGAACTCAAGTATGTCTCTCTCTCAAAAAACGAAATTTCAGAAATATGAAACTATGTAAACTCTATCTCTTTTCCAATACAAGAACGAGGGTACAAATAGAAGAAAAAAAAAGATTGTGGAGTTGCTGCAGTAAATACATGAAACTGCCGTCATTAAATAGTGCTATAATCTTCAATTCATGAGGGTATAATAGCTGCCCTTTGAGTTACTTCATTCAGGTTCGACGAACTCAGATGTGACTGTTCAATTACCTCCGCAGACCTCAGAAAAGCCCCACGTCATCATTCATACCAAAAATTTGGTAAATTTCCAACAATCCCTTCATTGAACGGCAGGTTCATCGAAAATACATGTTAACACTTGATGAAGTGTAAGCGGTTCGTTACAGAATAGAAAGTGAGAGTGAAAAACTGAATTGAAGTAAGAAGTACAAGGAGGTAATTGTAATTAACCTATAAGAAAGGTTCCTTACAGTGCATGGTTTTTGAGGAACTCACCAAAATGGCTTTCATTATGAATTAGCTGGCTGGGACACCCACTTAAAGGAACTGTTTGTTCCATCTTCTAATGATACTACTCACCTAAGATAAGAGGGATTTCTTATTACAATAAGAGAAACCCTAATATACCAGACTCCAATAACAAGATGACACTGAGTTTATCCTCATGATGAATCCAGCTACAATATTATAAATTGTGGGACTTAAAGTTATTTTTATTAAATGATGGTGGTGTAGTAGATATAACGGCTAATTGGACAAGCTTGCTTTGACTTTAGATAGTTTATTGCATTTGGGGTGGGGGGACACTTGGTAGGAGGTAACTAGTTGTTCCTTATCATTGCTTAACAGTTGGATTAAATTAGTTTACAAAGGGAATAACCCACTTAATTAACGGTCGTATTGCCTTCAATTACTTATCCATTTTTTAAACCTTTCTGTTCTGTAGTATTGTATATTTATATTACATACATAACCTAGCTAGGGCTTTGGCATATATAATTATTAGTCAGAGTGAATGGGCAGGTAAGACCTATTCCTGGTATTTTGAGATTCTTTTCGTGCCTCGAATTGCTCCACGGCGGCATTGAGCATGTAAAGCTTGTCAATAACCCACCGGGTGTGAAAGAGGTAGTCGTGCAAAGAAGATTTAATTAAAAGCTTCTAAAATTAAATAACGGATTGAGACTAATTTACGATCTCAAAAAATTTGTGCTTATAGCGAAGTTCACTTGTGGAGTTAATAGTTTGATAGACTATCTCTATTTTCCTTGTAGAGGCCAGAAAAAAAAAAGGCACAAGGTATATATATATATATATATAATATAATATATATATATATATATAGATATTATATATATAACACTGTATTTGTCTTGTCATTAGCTTCCATGTTGGAACATATCAGTTTTCGTTATAGAGGTGGGCAACGAATTGGCTTATGCATTGTAAAGCATGCAAGCCCATTTTTCTGCTGATCCCATGGGAGTGCAACTCCTAGAGTAGTTTTTTTACTATATAATTATGTTGTATATATTTGGATTAAAAGATTCGGTAAGTGAAAAATAAATAAAAATAAAAAAGTTAGACGATCGAACTGTTCTAAACCATTGGATCGACCAAATTATAAGAAATGATCATTGATTAATATTTGCCACTTAATTTCTATTACAATTTCTTCAAGTACGGTTTTTTATGCATCTTTTAATTCCCGTTTTATGGTAAACTAGATTTGAATAAACTACGCTTGTTGTTTTAGAATTTGACACGATAAACTTATCTTTAATTAATTTTTAAAGAATTTTAGTGGGTTCAAAATGCATGAATACCTATATTTTAGAAAATATCAAATATACATAAGTTTTAAAAAAAATTAGTAGGATCAATTGAGCCCGTTGAGAACCATGTAGCTCCGCCTATGTTTTAAAGGGTCTTAACTACTTTTGAATAATGATGTGACAACAAATCATGTAGGGCATATGAAACTGGAAGGTAATGCTGTTGGTGAATGGGAGCCTAAGCACTGGCTTTTTTTTTCTTTGTTCTCTCCTTTGCTTTTGTTTGTCTTAAGGGAAAAAAAAACAAAGACAATAATAATGGGCATTAGACTATGGTAGCGTGGTGGGTTGGACTTTTCCAACAAGGGAGTGCTTTGATCTTCATGTTTAAAGGCATTATATATAGACGGCACCAGAACTTAGTTTAGTGGAATTAAAATGTCAGAATTTATGTTATCGGATAAAATCAAAGAATTTAAGAATTTAGGAAAATTACTATTTTTTTATGAGGTCCATTGTATTATAATAAATTATATTATGAAATAATAAGGTGAATTTTTTTTCAGTAAAAGTCAATTAACCTCACTTACCTAAATATGGTTCCGCCCACATGGTAGGTTCAACACAATGCATTTCGGCTCTAGAGGTCCTTTGAATTCGCCACCCACCTGCAGGTCCCCCCCATGCATGTTGGAATTACTCGTAATTAGTTCAACCCCTCCTTTTCAACTGGCTAATTCTAGCACCTCGGGTCCTTATAAATGCACACATCTCTATCATTTATTTATATAGATGTATTAAGGCATTTGTCAAACATATTGTACAATGCAAACCCACGTAATACATGTCTCGAAATCCATTCATCCACAACTCGTAATAAATATGGGGTAACGGGTGCTGGTATTACCAATTAACGGATACATAGGTGGAAACACAGCAAGCAGGCAAGCCAAGTCCTACCGGACATGAGGAGTTACCCAGAGGGTTCATGTATTTATCACAACATCCCACTTTTATATTAGCTACCTTAAAAAAATACGACTTGTAACATTAATTTTGCTGCCCTTCCAATTTTTCCAAATTTTTCTTATGATAGTACTCCAGGGTCTCTCTCTTTTGATACTCGATATTCAATCAAAAAGACCGACTAATTTGGAGGACCAATCTCATTGTCACTAACGAGGGGTCAAATTAAAGTCGAGACACAGCCCGGTATGAACTAGCTCCAAGAATTATGACAAAAATTTTGAACAGGATCCTTCCCCCGTGTGGCCAGAGGCGGAGGGACGAGTGGGGCTGCATTGCCCCATGATTTCAAAAAAAATCATATTTTTTTTTATGCATCTATCCTTTTGAATTAAAATAATATATTTGCCCCCACTCAGAATTAGAAACAATTTTGTACATGGGCATCTATATAAGTTTTGCTTCCACTGATAAAAAATTCTGGATCCGTCCCTGACTGTGGCCAACCTCTCATTAACCAACCCCTTAGGTGTCTCTCTCTAGCTATAATGACAAAACCATAGGATTAATTTTGTGCATCTAATGCACCATTCTATATTGCACGAGAAATTAACTTTCTAATAAAGGTTTGCATCACCAATCATGGCTTATAATGGGAAATGGTACCAATCAGCCATAAGCTAGAGCTTGGGCATAAGCTCATTCTACCGAATCTAATGGGCTATTTATTAGGCCCATGGCACTGCCCAAACTTCAATGATTCAGTTTTAAGATTAATGACATTGTGCCCCTTAAAATTATTGACGGATGGAAGCACACCCGTCAGCGGTTGGCATGCTAGTTAGGGCTTGCTCGGGTCGATGTCCTTATTGGACTTGCCTCTCTATTGGGCCAGACCGAGAGCATGGTTTTCAATTTTTTGCCAATTGCTTGCCTCGGTTTAGCTATGGCCCCAACTTTAGCTGATGCTCCGCTTGTCAACCCACTTCGCCCCCTATATTTAAATAACATTATAATTCTCTTGCTTCAATTATTATCAGACTCTCTTTTGAAACTAATTTTAACAACAATAAAAAAATTATATTGATTTTTTAACTAGGCTTTTAATTGGAGTACTTAAAAAGTGAATTATTTAAAAAAAATTTTTATAATAAATACTTATTAAAAAAAAAAAATAGATAGTTTACGAAAAATGGTATTTTGGAGAAAAACAAATTAAATTTTTATTCATTTGAATCAGTGTATTAAGAAAATATATTTAAAAATACCTAAATTTAAGGACAATCTTGTTATTTTTGTGAAAAAATAGTTTTAATTAAAAATCTTGATACTAGTTTTTCGAGTAAGAAAAGTGTGGTTATTTTCAGATATTATCGAGTGACGTAATTATCCAAAATTTCAAGGGAGAGCATTGGATTAACAAATTCAAATGTGCTGGAAATCACCCTCTATCTATATTAATAAAACACAACTTTTCAAAACCATTTTTACATCATAGCAAGATTTAATACATTTAATTTTTAGTCATGTGTGAATAAACTCAAATATAAAAAGAAATGTTTCCATATTCCAATTAAGAGTGTAACAAACGTTCCCTGTGAAGCCGTAAGACATAAATATACTTCCATTCATGAAAATGTCTTTTCAGGATCATGTGTTATATTTAGGTTGCAAACTTGGGCTGGAACCAACTTGAGAAGCCCGTCCGCACTGAAAAGTTTTGGCTTGGTCAATATAAATTGGACCGTAGACCGGGCATGGAAACATTTTAGAGCCCGACTTAATTGAGCTTAGGCTTGGGCCATAATGTTTGGACCACCCGAATCAACTCGAACCCCGAGTTTTGTTCTGCTATATGTATAGTTATACATGCAATAAACATTATATATGAAAGAACCTGCTGATTGGCAACAACTACATGTGCTTTCAAAAACCACATTCACTTGTGTATACAAGTGCATATTAGCTAAGGGGAAACAAAAAATCATGACTTGGTTGTACTAAGCCTCTCAAGCAGAAGTGGAGACCTCCACCTTTGCATTTGCAGGAATCAACCCCGCCACTACGGTGTCGATGATGAAGTTGTTGGCATTGGGAGGAGGGAGGAGGTTCTCTATGAAGCTCCTTGACAACAGCATCTAGTGCCTCTGGGTTCAGACCCATCTCGCAAAGTGCAATGAGGATAGAGAGGGTGTGACGATCCGCCCCGTATCAAGAATGTTTGACATGTGAAAAACCAGTCCAGAGATTCCGGCTTGTGCGCCTCGGATCCATGTGGAAAGACACTTCAAAGAATTCATCTTCTTTCTGGAAGTAAAGAAAAGGATTGCTGATGAGGTTATAACTTTGCAAGGAATAAACCTGAAAAATCAAACAAGGAGGGTGGGTCCTATCGGCTTACTATTTTCAAGAATAAATGCACAGAGCACCAGAAAGCTTTATGATGATTGCAATCACATTTATCCCTTACATTTGATGCAGAAAATTAGAATATCTGGCTGGTGCAAGTTTCAGGGTGCGGTATATGAATGGACCAAGTGCAGTTCCAATCAAGATCTTGTTAACACATTTTATTCCTTTATTGCTAGAAAAGAAAAAATCCTCACACAACCTATTTTTTTAGAGAAGGGGGTGGGGGATTA
>VIGQ01001964.1:0-35000 GCA_009663005.1 Actinidia chinensis
GGTGCAAAAAAAAAAAATTATATATTCAACTTTTTATCACTATTTTATGAAATATAGTTCTCGAATTGTCAAATGGAGGAGATTTATTGTCAGACAATTAGTGTATTGCTTATTGAAATAATACCTATATCTAAGTGCCGGGGAAAAGGTCTTGACATTTACATAGTGGGGGGGGCTGAATTTATTTGCTGTTGATACGTGGGGATGAATATATGTTCATTGTTTTTCTCCCTCTCGTGGTAATTCAATCTGATTCCTGTGCTGTAACCCCTTGTCAATTGCTCGATTCTAAGAATGTTCCTTATGAAAAATTTAGTTGTTTACATATATACATAGCTGCATTTCTTCTTTGTCAAGATATACAAGTTATACATTTCGTAGGTACATCTAAAAAACAGACATGTCTACGTAAAATGTCTGTAGACTATGCTGGAAAAATGTCCTCTTCTACTTGTTTGAAAGTTAAATGAGTTTGTAGAACCTTCACGAGTCCTTTTAGAATTTGCAGTAAACCAAAAGTAGTAACCGATAGCATTTTCATGACTTGGTTCTCGAAGTCAATTTCAATGATTATATCTTTTGAACGGTTGAAGTTCACTGTTTTTCGTCTTGCCACTCTATATTAGGGCAACTTAACAACCAACTATTTTCATAGCGGCATTTAAGTTTTTGAGAGACTCTCAGGATATACATCACACATAGCAGAACACTGAAGCCATATTAGAATTTATAGATTTCGGTATTATAAATTTATTGATTTCGGCCATGAGCAGATTTGAATGATAAATTTTGGCACCGTCAATTATTTCTGATCAACACCTAGCTTCTGAATTGGCAGTTTTTTTCCGCGCAGTTATTTGTAGCTAGTTGACTTCAACCTGTCGATTATTATGAAGTGCTTGTGCTTCTTATAATTGTCTGCGTGGCTTTTATATTTACTGTAGGTGTTCACTACTCACCAGTTGCTGGTTCGGATATATAAGGCTAAGCCTCAAAGAACAGAAGCCGGATTAAAAAAAGAAGAAAAAGAGACGAAGAAGTCCTAAGCGGTATTATTAGCCATTGTTCCTATATATTGGATTTAATCTCACGCCGATTATCACTTACCTGTCATTATTAATTGTCTGGCAGAAAGGCTAGCTCTACGACTAGTTAAAGAGAAGTGGATCGAAAAGCACCCTTGCACTAACACAATTACGGCTCTTACGTTAGGTCATTTACAGGTAAGGCATATTTTTAGGCGCGATCCTCTTGAGGTTAGAATGTGAGCACATAGTTGACAATTTTCCTTACAGAAATGACGATGATGAATCACAGATTTTGTAGCGCATTTTTAAGACTTGTATTTTGTTTTTCACATATTCCCAAAGAGCAAAATTAAGGTATTTTGGACGGCATTAGAATCATTCTGATCTGTTGGATTATGCCCACTTCCTTGTGGCCTCGATGAAGTAATTATTGTTTGGATCCAGGATGCTTATAACTCCAGGATGAATAATCTCTCTTTCTCTCTCTCTCGGGGGATGACTAATATTGTCTTGGACATAAATTCTTTAGCTCCCAAGCATTGCATTAGGGTGTTTGTTGTAGTTGAATTTATGTAAACCAAACATGCAAAGTATAAATGAATGTTTTCAAATATTTTTAGTTTTTTCAAGTTTTTTTTTGAGCCCACCAAAAATAAAAACTGTGGCAAAACAACTCTAGTACAACTTTTCAAGATAAGAAAAACGTAGAAATTGTAGGCCAAAGAGCTGGGGCAAATGTATTGTGCTTGTATATTCACTAGTACACTACAACTCTTTTTTTTTCTCTCCACCCCCTTGCTATCCCGAATCACCAGCAAATTCACTTGGAATTCTGGGCCATCCTTCGTTCTCCTCAGTAAAATTAGGTCATCTAGCACAACGTACACGTCCTTGTTATCCCAAAAGTTACCAACCGATCACCCCCGTTAAAGTTACGGTCCTGTTCGTGCAGCAGAGACCTGTATGACCTCAAATTTGAACAGCGTACTTCAAGGAATGTAAAAATTCAGCTTTTAAAACCCTCAAAAGGGCATAAAATTTACACGAAGATAATGACAGCCGTAGCAATCAACTAGGCAAACAATCATAGACATACCAAATGGCAAAACACCCTATCACAATGGAATGAAGTATTCGGTTTCCTCCGAATAAACCATCATTAAGAAGTTCGCCAATGAGTCCAATAACTCGAAAAATAGAGACCTCATCGTAAGCAAACTGGATCATTGTTATTGGCAACAAAAAGGAAGCTTCTACTGTTTCACCCCTCGGCCATGATCATGGGGATGTCCATACCTTTACAACGATTAATTATTTTCCCATAAGTCCATCCGAATCAAAAGTTATATAATACCGTTTTCTTTCACCTCTTTCTTTTTAGTAAATTCTCATTTGCATTTATTTTTTGCTTTACGGATGCGGTCCGATGAGTCCGGCTTGGGTTCGTCCGGTGTGCTACCCTCGTCGCACTGCTGTGGGGGATGGGGTGAAGGAATGATGTCTCTATAATAATAATAAAATGTGCATCACTGACGTACGATCATACCATCACTATGCATCGATCCCATCAAAACTCCGCAATCAATCGTGCTTGTTGGGAGTAGTACAGGAATGGATGCCCCCTGAGGAAGTCCTCCGTGTTGCACCTTTTTTTTCCGATTATTCTTCACGCTTTTTTTAGAAGAGTCCTCCTCAACCGCATTTGTTCACAACCTTACGGATGCGAGCGAAGCGGCTAGATTCGAACCGGTATACTTCACCCCGAAGTTAAATGTGCCCGGTCGGGATCAATGCCAAGATGGGGTGACCTTCTGAGAAGTCCTCGTTTTTCACTTTTTGTTTGGCGTACCAGATTTGTCTTCCACCTTTTTCTTTTATTATATTTCTCATTTTCATTTATTTTTTAGTTTTATGGATGTTGCCGATGAGGGCCTTGGCTCGGCCCGGTGTGATTTCCCCGGCGCGCTGCAAGTGGGGGATGGAAGTGAAGAATGAATGTCTCTATACAACAAAAAAAGTGAATCATCTGACGAGCGGATCCATACCAGCACTAATGACACTAAATTCCCATCAGGAATTCCACAGTTAAGCGTGCTGGGCTGTGGCGCAATACTAGGAGCAGTACAGGATATGTGACCCCTTGGGAAAAGTCCTCGTGTTGGATCCCTTTTTTTTGCCGACGGGTTATTTCACAGCTTTTCTTTATAGAAGATTGCTCTGTTCGCATTTGCTTACACAGCCTACGAAATGGCAGACAGCGAAAGTGAGGTGAATTCTGGCCCGGTGTGTGTTTTTATTCACCCCGAAGTAAGTTTGCCCGGTCGGGATTGACAATGCAGTCAGGAGGGTGACCTTTTGGGAAGTCCTCGTTTTTCACTTTTTGATGACTTTTTCTTCACTATCTTTTTCTTTTTAGTATATTTTCATCCCATTATTTTAGTTTATGAATACGGCCCGCATGAGTGACTTGGTTCGGCCCCTAATGTGCTCTCCCGTCGCAGCTACTGTGGGGAAATGGGGTTGAAGAATGATGTCTCTAAGAATATAAATATGCATCATCTGACGGGTGGTGCGATATACCAGCATTAATGACCACTGGATCTCATAAGAACTCAGCACAATGAAGGAGTTTGCTTGGGCGGGCGCAAACATCCACAATAAAAACGAGAGGGAAAATAACTAGGATGGGTGACCTTTACGGCTTTTCCCTTTTAGAAGATTTCTCGTTGCATTTGTTTACAACCTTACAAATGCGAGCAAAACAGCTTGGATTCGTTTTTTTTTTGGTATACTTCACACAGAAAAATTAAACATGCTCGACAGAGATTAGATTGCAATCCAGGATCCGGTGAACCTACTGGGAAAAAGTCCTCATTTTTACCGTTTTTGACCCACGTTTTTCTTCACACTATTGATTTTTTAGTAGATTTCTCATTCCCATTTATTTTTTAGTTTTACGGATGCGGCTGATGTGTCAGCTTAGTTCGGCCCGGTGTTGTTTTCCCCGTTCAAGCTGGTGTGGGGCATGGGGGCGGTAAGGATGCCTGTTCTCTATAAGAATATAAAAATGTGCATTCCTCTGACGGGTAACGTCATAAACAGCATAATGCACCGAGCCCCATTTAGAATCTTCTGCAGCCACCGCGGTGCTGGGCGGGAGTAGTACTGGTTGGGTGACTTCTTGGAGTTCGACGTGTTGCCACCTCTTCATGCCGAATTTATTTCACGGCTTTTTGTTAGAAGAGAAGTAGAAGATTCCTGTCTGTTATTTTTATAAGCATTACAGCTGCGAGTGAATCGACGGATTCGCGCCGGGTATACTTCACATTGAAGTTAAGTGTGCTTAGTCGGGTACAATAGCCATGTGGGTGACCTTCTGGGAGTCCTCATTTTCCATCTTTTTTTTCGCCGATTTTTTCATACAACCTTTATCTTTCACAGTATATGTCTCATTCCTATTTATATTCTTAAGTTTACTAATGCGCCGATGATCTGCTTGGTTCAGCCCGATGTGTTTTCTCTTCTCATCTTCCTCGTCACGCGGTTATGGGGGTAGGGTGAAGGAAATATCTCTATAAGAACAAAAATATGCATCATCTGACGAGTGCGATTGTACCAGCACTAATGAACAACTGGATCCTATCAGAACCCCGCAGTGAAGCGTGCTTGGGCGGGAGCAGTACTAGGGTGGGTGACTCTTTGGGAAGTCCTTGTGTTGCACCACTTTTTTGCCGATTTATCTTCACGACTTTTCTTTTTAGAAGATTTCTCGTCCGCATTTGTTTCCAGCATTACGGATGCGAGTGGAGCGGCTGAATTCTCCCCGGTATATTTCACCCAAAAGTTAAGCATGCTCGAACAGGTGCAATGCTAGGATGGGTGACCTTCTGGGAAATCCTCGTTTTTTACCTTTTTGTGTCAATTTTTTTAACACCTTTTTTTTAATATATTTCTCATTCCATGTTTACTTTTAAGCTTTAACGAATGCGGTCCGATGAGCCAGCCTTGTCGGTCCTTGTACTTCTCCCGTCGTGCTGCGGTGGGAGATGGGATGAAAGAATGACATCACTATAAGAACATAAAATGTGCATCATCTAATGGGTGCGATCATACCAGCACTAATGCACCGAATCCCATCAGAACTCTGCAGTCAAGCGTGCTTGGGCGAGAGCAGTACTAGAATGGGTGACCCTTTGGGAAGTCCTCGTGTTTGACTCATTTTTTGCCGATTTATCTTCACGACTTTTCTTTTTAGAAGATTCCATATCCACATTTGTTTACAGCCTTACGGATGCTAGTGAAACGATTGGATTCGGCCCGGTATACTTCACCCCGAAATTAAGCGTGCCTGGTCGGATGCAATGCTAGGATGGGTGACTTTTTGGGAAGTCCTCATTTTTTACCTTTTTTTGCTGATTTTTCTTCACATCTTTTTTGTTTTAGTATATTTATCATTCCCATTTACTTTTTAACTTTACGGATGCGGCCGATGAGTTGGCTTGGTTTGGCCCGGTGTGCTTTTTCCGTCGCGCTACTGCGAGGGATAGAGTGAAGGAATGATGTCTCTATAAGAACATAAAATATGCATCATCTGACGGGTGCGATAATACCAGCACTAATACACCGGATCCCATCAGAACCCGCAGTTAAACGTGCTTGAGCGGGTGCACTACTGGTACGTGTTGCACCCCTTTTTTGACGATTTTTCTTCACATCTTTTCTTTTTACAAGATTCCTCATCTGCATTTATTTACAGCCTTACGGATGCCAGCTAAGCGGCTGGATTCGACCTGGTATACTTCACCTAGAAGTTACGCATGCCCGGTCGAGTGCAATGCTAGGATGGGACCTCTAGGAAACTCTTGTTTTCTACCTTTTTTAACCGATTTTTCTTACACTTTTTTTATGATTTTCTCATTCCATTCTTTTGTTTTACGGTGCGGGCCGACGGTCGGTTGGAGGGCCCGATGTGCTTCCCTCGCGCGACTACTTTGGGGGGGGTGAAAGAATGATATCACTATAAGAATAAAAATGTGCATCATTTTACGGTTGCGAATACCAGCACAAATGAATCAGATCCTACAGCATTCCACAGCAAAGCGTGCTTGGGTAGGGAGAAAGACTAGGATGGGTGACCCCTTAGGAAAGTCCGGTTGCACCCCTTTTTTTGCCTGATTTATCTTCATGGCTTTTCTTTTTATATGATCTAGTTCACATTGTTACAGCCTTATGAATGCGAGCGAAGAGGCTACATTCGGCCCGTTATACTTCACCCTGAAGTTAAGCGTGCCCGATCGGGTGTAATGCAGGATGGGTGACCTTTTGGGACGCCCATTTTTTATTTTTTTTTGGCCGATTTCTTCACACACCTTTTTAGTATATTTTCGTCACAATTATTTTAGCTTACTGATGCGACGATGAGGGGCTTGGTTCGGCCCCCCAGGTGATTCTCCCGGCGCGCTGCTTTAGGGGGGATGGGTGAAGGAACGCTCTCTATAAGAAATAAAATGTGATCATCTGCTGGGCGATCATACCAGCCTAATGCACTGTATCTCATTCAAAAAATCCGCAGTCAAGCATGCTTGGCGGGAGCAGCAAGAGAGCGTATAGAATGGGATGACCCCGTTTGAAAAGTTCCTCGTGTTGGCACTCTTTTTCCGATTACTTCCACGGGTCGTTCTTTTTAGAGATTCACTGTCCGCATTTGTGTACAACCTTATGGATGCGAGCGAAGCGGCTGATTCGGGCCAGTATCTTTCACCCTGAAGTCCAAGCGTGCTCGGGTCAGATGCAATACTAGGATGTGACCCTTTTGTAAATCCTCTTTTTCTACTTTTTTTTGTTTTAGCCATTTTTGTCTTCATCTTCATACCTTTTTCTTTTTAGTATTTTCTCATTGTCATTTATTTTAGCTTACGGATGCACCGATAAGTCGGCTTGGTACTGCCCTGTGTGCTTCCTCCGTCGCGCTACTGTGGGAGTTGGGGTGAAGGAATAATGTCTCTATAAGATTATAAAATGTACGTCATCTGACGGGTGCGATCAAATCAGCACTAATGCACCAAATAAGCGTATTTGGGCAGAAACAGTATTAGGATGGGTAACTCCCTGGAAAGTCAAGCTAACCATATCCCGGCCCTAAACTAACCATAATCCGTTCCTTATTGCCCATAGTTCCCGCAACTACATTTGAGTTTGGGTGGATGGTCCGTGGAATGAAGGGATGCTTGTCAAAAGAAGCCATTATCAGCCCAGTTTAATGAAGCTTTTATAAAGTGGTGTTGGGTTGTGAGCCCAACACATAAACCTCTGCCCATTGCTATGTGGGTTTAATGCAATAACCAAACCCTCTTCCTCTTCGTGACAGGTTGGAATAAATGAGCTTACTTATTGAGCCTGGACAATTTTGGCCTTGGACTTTTTCTTGAGACCCATTCTAGTTTTGTAAAATCCCACTTGTGTTCCTTTGGTTTCTCATATCACCCTATGAATGATGGCTATTCCCCACCAAATAAACAATATCATTTTTGTTTTCTTCTCTCTTCACACTGTCCATTCTTAACTCGCGATATGCGAATGCTGGTGAGTCCCGGGCTCGCGACCCACGGTCGAACTACAGGCGCAACCCTGACAAACCAAGAACGCGATTGCCACCTGCAATTAGAAATTTTAGAGATATGTCCTAAGTTCTGTTTGTTTATTGCTGGCAACTTTTGTAAAAGTAGAATATTTAAAACTTTTTTGCTGTAATAAAAAAATTAAGTTTAGTAGTATCATTTCATTATGATAGTGAGAGAGGCTGAGCTAGAATGCGAGATCCACCCCAGGTTTTACCCTTCATATGGTATTACATTTGGTCCATTTAACTCATATAACAGTGATAAGAGTCCTGAACTCGTATATATTGGTGGTCCGCATGACCCACTCCTTGCGATTCGCACAGCCTAAAGGCACGAACCAAAACCACCAATCATTAATGCTAAATGCCGCGTGATTGTCCACTAAAAAGGTTTGAACCTTGACAACCTCAAGCTAGAAGGCCCAAGTTTTTTTCCTTTTCCGTGGTTTGGGTTTCGAGGCAATTGGACATCTGCAAAACAAACGTTTGTCATTAAACTAGTTGAATACCAGTGTATTTTTTCAGTGATGTTTGATTTGTTTTTTAACATAAGAGATTCTATTGGTAAATTGGACTTATACGGACAATGCAAGTCATGTTGTGTCTTATTTTATGTTATTTTGATAAGTCAAACTTTATATTGTAGAACTCCATTTGTGAAGATCCATACATAAAAAAATCAATGTTTTGATTAAATACAAATTAATATCCGTTTAGTAATTGTTTTTTATAACATAATAGTAGTATGACACACCTATTTAATCGACTATTGTTATCCTCATAAACTTAATTTTTACAATAAGTAAATTCTCTGATAAATCTATAATATGCAATTAAGACATCAAAATAAACTCGTACGGCCCCGAATTACGGAATTGATAAAAATTGACAAAAAATCACATGATCTCATGCCTATTAACATAGGGTTGAGCAATATCTGATCCAACCACTACCGCCACCCAAACAGACCCAAACCGACTCAATCAAACCCGCTTACTCTACGGGTGGATTTCAACTAACCTGACCACTTCGGTTCTAGTGTCGGGCCTTCAATTGCCCAACCTGCCCAACCCTCAAATATTACAACTAAAATTCACAATTTGCACCCAACCCGACCCCCACCTACAAAATTCCACCACTCACGACCCAATCCGATCATCTATTGCATCGAATTTGGGCCAAATTTTTTTCAATCCGACCAGTTTTCGAGCATCATGCTACAATCAAGGATTGTGATGGAATTATCTATCAAATCTGGGAGATCTTTGGGATGGCTTAGTCCCAAGAAAATGTCCAATGCAATCGGAGTGTACCATGGCTATTTTTTGCCGTCGCATCCAAACATTTCTGAGTGGAGACCAATCCTCTGTCCTTGGATTCGTCCCTTTTCATTTGTTCGCAGAGTCGGCCAAAGGCGGGAAATACGCTAAAGTGACTTTTCTGGACCCAAACTTTTAGGGTCGTGTTTGGATCAATTATTTCGTGGATAATCATAAAAAAAATAAAAAATAAAAAAATAGAGAATCAATGGTCCTGATCGGTTGATTATTTAATTTTTTTTAATTTAATTTTTTTAATTTTTTTTCACCAAATCTTTGGTCCAAATCAACTTTATGAAATAAATTTAGGTAAAAGTATCAAATAATCTAAGAATGTGAATCTTGGTAATAAATGCCGAATTAATAACACACAGTACCCATGACTTTAATAAATTATAATATTTTCCCTGATGCTTGAACTTGTTCACAGATTTTTTTATGTTACACTGACCCCCCTGAGTTTATGGGTTAATACACAAATCCCCGGACAAAAGTTACTTCTTTTTGTCTTTTTTATCAAAGAATGTTGATTTGACGTCAAGAGTGCTTTGTGTATTAAACCCGGAATCTCAGGGGTGGTCCAATATAAAATAGGAAATCTTGTTACAATATTTTGAAGCCTTAGGGGAGGTCATTGTAATTGTTCAAACGTCAGGGGTACTTTTGTGGTATACTTTTAACCTCATAAGAGGTCCAATGTATGTCACCCCCTAAAATTAACCTCTAATTTTTAAATGTTAAAAAACACATTTAATCATAACTTTCTTCTACCCTCTACCACCTCGTCACAATTCGAATCATTTGTCAATTTTCCAGTTATTATGTTATAAATTGGGTTGAGTCTCCCCAAAGCCATAACCCATAGGGCATGACCCAAATCCTTAACTATGTATTTGTATTAAAGAAGGATGCAGGAGTGTGGGGAGTATTGAGATAGATCTGTCAGATATTCAATTTGTTGACTCTTCTCATTATAAAACTACGTAAATACTAGAGTAATACACAGATGTACATACAATATCTAGAAAAAATCTAAATTCTTGTGAATAGTGGCTTATGTGTCCACCGCCAAATCGGATTACCTTAAAGGCGTGACTCAATCTCAAATCTTGTATCGATTGAGGTAATAAATTGTTTTGGCTTTCGCTATTTGTTTTTCGATTAAAGGTTTTAAAATTTATAATATATTTAACTGCATAACGTCGCATGAATTGGCCTTGTACGCTCTAACTTATCTTAAGACACTTGTTTCAAACAAATTTAAAAAAAAGAAAGGTAAATCGGATGGCTGATTTCCCAAACAGAAATCAAGAATTTAAAAGCTCTAAATCTGATAAGTATTTTAATGGTTTGTTTTTTGTTCATCGGTCCCTTTAATTTCTCCAATCGTTCTTAATTGTTGTGTCAAGTTCATAATTGAAGCTGACGAAAATATGGGCCATTAAGAGCTATGAAAAAAGTGGTGTGAAAAATCACAATTATTATTGAAATAAATTGTTATGAACAATAATTGAAAATCGTTCTTAATAGTTTTGAAAGCCAAAATGAATTGGCCTTTTTATCTTTTATTATACTTTTTAACTTTATACAATTCAAATAAACAAAATGCACTTTTGGAGCTCATGGCAAACGAGCCTAAAAGGCAAAGCATAAAGGACTCGCACGTGTGGCCACGAAAAGGCTGTTTGAAAAGCTTAATGCGGATTTGTCTGCTACTGTCGGACGCCGGAAATCACTAGGCCCAATAATGCTCCTTACGGGCCACCAAAATCCCCCGCCCCAACTCATTTTGGGTGCCTAACCATCACCTCCAGGTCAGGAAAGACCAATCCGCGTTGGTTGATTTGGTGTCCATGGCCAATGTTTCTATTACGTATTTATCTTTGGGGTAAAAGTTGACTGACCCTCCCTAAGATTTGTTAAAAATACAGACACATTTGTTATATATTTTTTTTTAAATAGTTTTTTTTTAAATTGACATCATGATTCCTCCCGATGTTAAGTTTTTTTATAAAAATTACAATCTTTCCCTTAGACTTAAAGTAGTTATATGTTTTTTCTATTATACAACTAATCGATTTTTTTTTCCAAAAATTTTGATAATTGGTTCAAAAGACAGAAAAGTCGGTGATATGATTATTTCACCCTATTATAAAGTGCAGTAGCTATATTTATTAAAAATCGCAAGAAGGTTAGTAAATTTGTCTAGTTTTTATGTTATCAAATAAGGGAAAAATCATTCCATTTATGTCGGGGCATGATCTATAAGTCTTTCTTCTCTCTCCTTACAATAGTGAACTTTTTTTCAATTCTTGTTGGAATTTGTCAGCGAAAAATACTAGAAAGAGAAGTTGCAATTCACAAATAGGGACAAAAGGAAGTTGTCGTTTGTAACATTAAGCCTAAAAATGCCAACCAAAGCTAATAAAAATTGTCTCGTCTAAGTCTGAACTCTTCAGCTAGTTGGGGCTAAACTAATCTACCGTGTCTAGTTTGTGAGAATTTTTAAGTTTTATTAAAAGCACTTTTTTTACCTGTTTGACCAAAAATTTTAGATTGCCTAATTTCTTATAACAAGATGAAAGGTTACAAATCTAAAAATCTTGATTAAATTCGGAAAAAAAATCACCCAATACAAAAGGTTTTGGTTAATAAGGGGAATTTTTCTAATTAATTTTGAGATTATCTCATAGGTAATAAGCTTTTGTGATCCCACAAACATAAACTTACCATAAGGAGCTTTCCATTTATTGCGACATGATTTTACCTTAAGCTCCAATCATTTAACTTAAAACCAACATGTTTAGGCTTATGTTGTTGACCCCCTATGATAATTCAAATGAGAAGAGGTGGACAATGATTTGTTTTGAATGTTTAGCCATTAATCTAGGATAATTAAGACTAAGAGTTGGTTTTTACTTTGAATTTTTGTCAACCAGACACTATGGGCATATATTTTAAACCAGGTCAATTGATTGATTTTCCTATGTGGGGTCATTTGATCCATGGTCTTAAGTTATTCGTAGAATTGTCTCATCATTTTGCGCAAAGAAAGTAGGGAGGGGTCTCTAGCGGTCTAAATCATGATTGCAGCTATAATAAAAATGTTATAAACACGTGTTTAAGGTGTAATTATTTATGCTATTGCAACAATGATCCTTCCTCCTCATATAATATGCGAGGGGACCACATTTCAGGAGAGGGATGAGCAAATATGCCGAGACATTGAAAATTTCTCGTGGTTAAGGCCTGTTTGGAATAAGTTTTAGCGGACTTGGATTTTTGATGTTTTTGGTCTTTTCGTGAATTTTTTTATAATTTACGCAAAAATTTTTTACTGTTTAAGTAGTCTCAAAAATATTTGGTTTTCATCTTAATATGTTTTTTTAAGTCAATGGAAAAGTGGAACAGTTTTCAAACGCCTAGCATCAGTAGAAAACGAAAAAAGTATAAAATTTTTATAAAGAGTGAAAAAATGTTACTAAAAATAAAAAAATTCTACAGGCACAGCAACTAAAAAATAATAAACCATTACACACCAAGCAGGTGGTAATCAAAAATTCAAAGCCGTGTGTCTTATACAATATAGTTCAATTTTAGGTTAAGGGAAGTAAATTGATCGACTATCTATTATCAACCTTTTTTGTGAGATTGACGCATCTATTGCAGTCTCTCAGACGTTATTATGTAAGTGGGAGTTGTGTTTCTTAAATTATGACTTCTTTTCATTCTAAGCAAATTGCATCTACAAATCATATGTAGAGAAACAAAACATTATCGACTTAATTTTTTTTAAAAAATCTACGATATAACATTTAAATCACATAAATTAATTATAAACCGACCATTCAAGCTTTCTTATGTCCAATTTGGACAAGACGAGTGTTTTTTTTAGGTATTCTATTATCGTAAACTTCTTTCTCTTTTGGTTTAATTTTTATGTTTATATTGATTAACGAAATAAAAAAAAAAAAATATTACTAAAAATAAAAAATCTATTAAATACAAAAACATTTAAAATCCATTTTAAATACTTTTGGATGAGGATTGGAACTCATAGGATTCATTTAAGTGGATTTTTCCATCATACATATTTTTATATTGACCCTCTCAAGCCATGATTGTCATTTCACTGGTTATAGAATCGTAATGGTGTCCCCCAAAATCTAATAAGCCTGCTGGCTACAGGCCGTACATAGTAATATTGGAGTCCTTATGTCGATTTCTTTTCTATCAAATATATGCTTTATTTATTTATTTTTATCCTCATTCATGGACTTTCCACACAAGTGTGATCAATAATGTGCACGATTAGTGATTACTATTTAAAAATATTTATTTAATTATTTTATATAGATATATTTTCGTTATTTTTAATGTTATCATTTATTAATATAATAATGCCATAAATTAATCATTTTGTTTTTGTTTAATCTTTTTGACTAAAGTTTATTTTTTAATTATTAGAATTCTCAATATATCATTTTTCCAATTTTTATATAATTAAAAATTTTTGCATTTGTCTACAATTTTTTTTGATATTATTTAATTTTCTAATTTATTTTAGTAAAATGACTATAAAATAAATAAGTCAAAAAAATGTTTGAGAAAATGGCTACATAATAGAGAGAAACAATCAAAATGGGTTTTTATTTTTTAAAAAAAACTAATATTTTCTTAGTATCTTTTCAATTGGGTAAAGATTTTTTTACTAAAATTTGGACTGGGAGTTTTTTTTTAAAAAAATTAACTTAAATTTTAAATATTTTAGAATTTTTCTCTTTAGACTAATTCCAAAAAATTTAAAATTTTGACTTCACAAATAAAAATTAAAATACAATCAAAGCAGGTAAAAACAATTCTCAATCCGAGGAACATGATACCTTACGTTTAACGTTTAGGTTGGCGGTGAGAAAAACGTTTTCTATTTTCAACGCCTTTTCTTCCAACTTTATTGACAGCCCAATTCTTGAAAAGTTCAAGTTTCATCAAACACCAACCCAAAATTAAAAAGAAAAATTATAGGGAGGTCCCACTTTAAGGAACATGCTATGGTATTATTTTGGGTACCGCCAAATGCAAAACTCAAGAGAGAGATATACACAAGAGAAATGGCTCTCACACACCGCAGGGTGTGGACACCCACCCAAGTGTGTGTGGGCCCCACTTCTCTGTGTCTATCTCTTCTTCTGGATATGCATTGGGGTCCCAAAATGGGGTACCCATAAAGCCGCCCATTACCCTTTGTTCCTCACTCCCACTGTTTACGACTGGAGTTCGGATCCTCTGTAGTGGATCCTCTGAAGTGCACAAAATAATTTTATTTTGTATACTTCAGGATTAAAACGATGTCGTTTTAATTAACTATAAAATAACATCGTTTCATGGTTAGGATCAAAATGACGTCATTTTGATCTTAAAGCATACAAAACGACGTCGTTTTATACATTTCAGGATTTAACTTAAAAGGGATCCACTTCAAATGTCGTTTTGTACATTTCAGGATTTAACTTAAAGGGGATCCACTTCAAATGATCCGAATCCTTTCCACTGCTACCATGGACTGTTTCATTACACATGCACGATGTCTTCACCTTATATAATATATATATTGCCGACAAGCTTTCACTTAGAGATATTATCATGACTCTGTCATACACTTCAATCGTTTTTGCTTGTGATTTTTTTTTGGGGGGGTAAATTATACTTTCCATTATTGCCACTTTTAGTCGAAATTTAATTTTGCACTATTTATTTTTAATGTATATTTTCAATCTTTTACTTTTTCGGTTTAGTGTTAGTATAGTTCTGCCATCAGTTAATTGTTTATTCGAATAATTAACGGAAGAAGTATTTGCCCTCCGGAAAGAGCACATGGACTTTAATTGATGACGGATGGATAGAGGACAGAAGGACATATCTATTTAATTAAAGTGTAAAAGAGTTACTGATATACCTTATACTATTTTAAGAAGAAAATTGACTATATCAATAAAGTAATACGAGTAAACAGTGTAATTAATAATGCACCTTATTTGTTTATGGGTAGAGAACACTTTTCCGCCCTTGCACTTTTAACAAAAAATATACATTACAACCCTTCATTTCGTTATTCTTAGAGGCATTCACAGTCACTCCTAGATTTGAGTCCAAATTAAATAAATAATATTCATTTTAATTTTGGTAAACATTTTCTTAATAATAATACATCACCATTTATTTGTGAGCTATTTTGGCTAATTTTGATGCGGACAATTTTGAAAAAGTTACACCCAAATTAGTAAAAAAATAATTTTTAATTGGGTCTAATATGGATGCTCAACCTCCCTTGATTTTTGTTAGTTAAGTAATGAAAATAAGCCACGTGGCCAACCTACGAAAAAAGGTTATGTGGCCCTCAGTTGAAGGGATAATGGACAATTAGTTAAAGTGTAAATAATTAACTAATACAATTAAAAGTAAAATGTACAAAGGTGAAAATAATCCAAATTGCAAGGATGCAAAAGTGTACTTTATGCTTTGTTTATCTTCGTTAAATTTAACTACATAAAAAACATCGATTTATTTTTTAAATAAAAAAATAAAATGTGAAAATAATCATGCACTGTAATTTTTTGGAAAAATCATCACATGGTTATTTATTGGAATATTGAAAACTCTGGTTTGGTCATGTCCATGGTCTTTATAATATTAATTTTTCATCTTTATTTAGTAAGAAAATGTGACGTCCACATTTGCTTTTTTTGATAAAACTTTCCATACTCCATAAATCTCCCCTATAATCATTTGGGGGGTGAAGTTGATATCACTATTGGTTAACATGGTACCAATAATAAAAATTATGAACGTACCTGATATTAATTTATGGGTGAAATACACTGACCATCCTAAGGTTTCGAGTAATACACAAAATAACTCCGACGTTAAAAAATGACAGTAACCTCCCATGAGTTTTGAAACTTGTAACAGATTCTCCCCATATTACACTAACCACCCATGAGATTCCGGGTTAATACACAAAGCACTACTGATGTCAATTGTCCTTTAGTAAGATTGACAATTCATCCATGATATCAGCTGAATAGTTGTTAGATACCATATAAGCCCTCCATTTTTACAAAGTTACTATATACCCCACAAGAATGTGAGTGAATATAAAAAAACATAATAGGTATTTTAGGACATAAGGCATATTAAGTTAAGGCATGATGGACCAACGCCATGATCGATTTTTATCACTATTCAAGCAGATTAGTAACAAAAAGGAGGGTGTTTGTAAATGATTGTAATTAAATAGTAATGGGGATATGATTCACGTTTTGGTCATTCAATCAATATCATTGTGGGGTTATATAATAAACTTTGTCAAAAAAACATTATATAGTATTTCAACCACTATTTCAATTGACGTCATGGCAGGGCAGTCAATCTTACTACAGACGATTGACGTCAAGTGTGATTTGTGTATAACCGGAACCTCAGGGGTGCGTAACTAAAAAATGGGGGAAAATATGTTACAATGTTACAAAAAACAAGGAAGGTCACTGTCATTTCTCAAACGTCAGGGTGCTTGTGTATTAAATCCGAAACCTCAAGGGTAGTCCAGTGTATTTCACCAATTTTATTTTTTGATTAATTAACAATTACCTTGTCCAATAATACATTTTTCCTTTTTTGTGGGGGTCTCTGTTTGGCCTGATTTTTTAGTTGGTTGGATGAATTTTACTTGATTTTCAAGGCCGTTGACTTAGATTTTTTAGTAAAACTTAAATGCTCATTATGATTTTTTTATTAGTCCCAAACCTAAAAAGTTAATTTTTTATCTCAGCTTTTATATTTGGCCAAAAGTAAAAAAATTGAGATATTTAAGATGAGCCAAACGGCGGCCTTACCACAGAGTACACATTTGGAAAGTAGGCACGTCCTTTGTGACACCAAACTCATTTCATTAAACGCATTAAAATCATCATCTAAAGGAAACATGGTGGAAAGGATTCACATGCATGCATCCAAACACAACCTTTTATTTCTCATTCATTTGGTGCCTCTTTTTGGGGCTCCTTTTGTTAGTTTTAGGAGTGATTGACTCAGATCTGACCCCTCATATTTATGCATTCAACCTACTTAGACACCATGATTGATTCATGTTTTAGAAGTAATAGTTCAAAATAGAAAAATTACAAAAAAAAAAGTCCTTGGTAACTAAGAATCATGTAATTTTAATTGTAATAAATTGAAATTTGAAGGTTTAATCCGGATATGGTTTAAAGTCATTCGTTATTTATCATTTTCTATCTACATATGGTTAATGACACCAAACTTTCTTACCAAAACTTTGAAAAAAGGACATCTTTCGATGTTTCTGTGTTTTAAAACCCTAATCGATCTAAACAAGACTTATTTCTAGTTAAAAAGGGGCAATAAATTAGTCACACCTAATCACTTCTCTGGATATAATAAAAAAAATAAGTTTTCGTTGAAAAGTGTTTCAAAAGTAATTAAAAACACAAATTATATTCCTATGTTTCAAAATTTCCAAAGCCTAAACCAAAAATTTTGAATGGAATTATAAATTTTTTCTTTATCAAAATTTGGTTTCTTTAATCAATGCCAAGAAATGATAACTGATTGTTTTATACAAGAAGCTTTGCTTTTTGGCTACCCTTTACAAGTTTGACAACAAAATGTTGTGTGATTACCAAAAAGGTGTGATGACCCTATCAACGTTCTTTTTTGGTTGTAGTGATCCTATAACTTTAGGAAACCACATGATGTTTCATTGATTTTTATTGGCTTGAGGGTAGGTTAAAGTTGATTTTGTTGTTTGGCCTTTTTTGTTCAATGAACAAAAAGGAGAGAATTAGTTCAACCCAAAGCTAGGGGTCATTAGGCTCACTTCAATTTGCAATTCATGCAGCTAAATTACATATAAATACCTTATTTTTTTACTACTTCTAAAAGTTACCAATTATTTTAATTTTTCACATCCAAGTAAACCTAATGGGCTGGGATTGACTTCTCTCAGTCAATTAGAACCATGCAGTGGTTTTTTTGGACCAAACACAGATTCAATTCAGTGATCTAAACTGTTATGTAATTATAGCTTCCGGTGTGTATCTTATCTATGTGAGAATTAAATCATAGGATAGCCGTTAGCCACATGTTTTACTAAAAAAATAACTTAAAAAATTAGGCGGCATGTACGATAAGAAAATAGACCGTTCTATTTCTTAAGATGATTTATTAAATATATGACTACAGTTATCAATCAAATTGATCAATAATCTCTTTTTATTTGAAGGATTTTCACATGAATTTGCTCGTCCCATGTGATGAATCAGCAAACTAATATAGGTTTTGATTGAACTTATTAGTTCAAGCATCAATTAGTGTTGTAATCAATTAGTACAAATCTTGGACCCCATTAGAATGAATTAACTACTAACCAATTACGGGCGAAGTTTAATGAGACATGTACCCTTGAAGCCCCTCAAGCCTTGAGAATTGCAATTGGACCACATTGAAATTAACTGAGAATGGAAGGGTCACAGCCAGTTTAAACTTTCCAAGGACTTGAGAACCACAAGGGGCTTCTCTTATGTCTCCATGTTTCATTCATGCATTTCTGGATGGTACAACTAACATGACCCAGCAAATAATTTAGACATGAATTTGTGAAGAGAGAAGAAAAATAAAGAGAAAAAAATTAAATCTTAGCAGTTTGATCCGTCCACTTGTCTTTTTTCATTTATTATTTACTCCATTAAATCCTTAATCCCAACACAACTTTTGAAATGATGCTCCTATCGAAATTTATACAAAAAATTTCACCAAAATTGCATGGGTGGCTCTATAGAATAGGGGTGCACAAAAGAACCGAAAGAACCGAGAATCTACCCAACTCGATCTCATTGGGTTGGTTTGATTCGGTCCTACCATGCCCATGGTTCGGCTCTAGGTCTGAAAATTATAAACCCGATCAATTCGATTCTGTTTTTGGGTCTGTAAATTTTTTTTACCTAGAATCGAACCAAACCAGAACCGAAGTCTAGACCCGATTTATAATAATATAGTGCACTCATCATACACTACTATTGCTAATGATGACTTATTTTGAGAAAGAACCGAAGAACCGAATCGATCTCACTCAGGTTGGTTCGGTCGGTTCTTTTGGACGATCGATTCAATCTGGGTCCAAAAATAGAGAACCGATCAAGATCGATTCGATTCTGGGTTGTTATAGGAAACCTAACTGACCTGACCCAGGCACCCCCTACTATAGAATAGTGTTTCATGTTGTGCTCAAAACTAATTACGGATCACACACACACAAAAACATAAAGATTTACGTGGTTCGGCCAACAATGCTACGTCACGGAGAGAAATCACCAATCCACTATCAAACGAATGGATTACAACGGAAGAGACTCACCTCTCAACTCACACCCTCTCTCACAATCTCTCTCTGTCTTGCCTCTCAATCTCACCTCACAGCAATCTGCTCTCAGCCCACAACACAACGCACGTAGAAAATCTAGAACCTACCATCCCTTTATAGACCAAGGGAAGGAGGTGGTGGATTCCTACCAGAATACCTAATCATATCCTAATCTAATTAGGAAAACAAATAAATAAAGACTCTCAAAGAGTTCTACATACTCGAGAGTTCACCGTCACATGAACACTCCATATGAACTCCAATCGGGCTTGGGCTTGGCTACTGGACTTGGACTCATCCAAGTGGGCTTGGACTCATCCAGATGGGCTGGACTCAACATTTCAATGGTATTTCAGTAATAAAGCTATCTACATGAGTGTTTTTGTTTAAAAGAAATGTCAAGCACCTAAAAAAATTACTTGAAAAAGTAGTCAGAATGCTAAATATCACGTGGATACCTTATTATGGGTTACTTTTAGGGCACCATACTAAAGTTGAATCTACATCCTACAAGTGTTTTACAATTACTTTTTAGGGCACGTAGCATATATGTATGATATCATAAAGCAAAAATTGAAGTTATAGCCTTAAAATTCAATTGATCAAAAGAAGGATTAGTCATCTATACAATCATATAGTTTAAATTATAGATGCATATAACTTGCATGGTTTAATTCTGACCAGGTTTGGACTAGGACGAGCTCAGGACCTCGTCACATTCCATGAAGATAGTTAAAAATGTACCAAAATCATTCATCGCAGGGATGATTTACCAAGTTTTTTATTTTTTATTTTTTTTGAAAGTAAACGAGCTATATATTAATAAAAAGACTTACTCAAAAATTATAAATCAATTGATCGACTAACTCAAGAATTTTACTCTCAAATCACTCTATATAAACCAACTGAATATGAACCGACCCATAAAAAACTTGGCAACATTGACAACATTGACAATGCACGATAGTGACTTTTTTGTCCTTTATGCCACAAGAGGATTCCAGAAACAACCTACATCGATTATAAATTTGCGATGTATAAGAGATGATGTGCCCTTACCACCAACCGAATGGACAGAAATTGTGACCCTCAAAAACATGTGCCCTTAAAAAATGGGTACTCCGACTGTTGGCCTCCAACTTATAGGTACTCAAAATCATCCCCAACCACCTTAAAACTGTATCAATTTTTTTCTGATATTATTTTAATTGATTATAACCAAGAATAGTGCATGCTGCATACAAATATTGTATTTCCGCGTGCATTTTTGTGTCACCCAATATAAATTTTGGGCAAAATTTTCTTTTTATCCCCTGTGATTTAAGTCATATACGGATATCTCTTTCAAGTTTGATTATCAATATATAATATTTTTATGATTTGTGAACTGATTCGCACAGTTAAAGCTTTCGACCAAATTAATAGATCATGGGTGACAACAGGTTTCAGAAATTAGAAATGAAGCTTGAAATAAGATTTATGACAAAAAAGTCCCGACTTGGGCATACACGAGAGTACTGAGAAACATATAATTCATCATTCATCCTCAATTTTTGTTCAATCATTAATTTTCATACATGACAACTTAGCAAGCAGTATGGGCGGAATCACTGGAGTAAGCCCCATTTGCGTATCACCCACGAGTTGTTAACTTGAACAGAAACTCTAACCTGCAGATTAATCCACAAATCACGGAGAGTTATGTGGTAATGACCAAACATAAGGAGAATTATTCACATATGACCTTAACCTTAGGGGTCAAACTGAAATGTTACAAGGAAAATTAGAAGTTTCAAGTCAAATTAATTTGGGTTTTCATTGACATTTAATTATATGAAACTCTACTGGATGATTAGAAATATAATCGGAGCAAAAAAATTAAAAAAACATGGTTTCTATAATCGGAGCGTGCTATTGTTCGTTTGTTAGGCAGCAGCAATCAAGAAATGCAGTTAGACGAAATGGTCTTAATCAGATCTTTGCATGTTAACAACAAATAAACTAGGATAAAATACGAAAATGGTCCTAAAGTATGCTCTCTATCTCAGTTTAGCCTTTTCAAGTTTTAATTTTGCAATTTTGTCCCATATGGTTTTTGTGTCTAATTTCAAACAGCTGTCAAAATTGCTAACAGAGATAGTTACATTGTTGTCAGCAGTTCCTGAAATATACATTTTGTGCCACCTTCGATCTCCAATATCTTGAATTTTGTCAACTCCGCCATAACGGTTGAGAGGCAAAATTAAAAATGTATTCTGATCTCGGAATGATATGGAAAAAAAAATACTAAATCATTCACACCTTGAAGATTATCTCATGTATTAATAAGTATGAATTATTTTGAATAAGTTCCCAAGTCAATTCTAATTTTATGCATTCCAACTTAGCCCTTAACAGTGTTTAAGGATGAAATTCACAAAATCAATAGTTTTGGGACAAAAGGACGTCGTGTAGGGCCTGTTGGGGTATAATGTAAATTTTTTCAGATTAATTTGCATCAAAGTGATATCAAGAGGAGCCTTCACTATATAATCACATGGATTTGCCCACAATATGGAAGGCAGCATATCTATATTATAAAACCAATTCATTTAACTATTGGCAGTTTCTTATCCAATGGATAAAACCCTTTAAATCCTGGATATATTTTTATTCATTTGATCATTAAGTCTAACCCCTACCCAAAACAAATTTATTTCTTTCCCCCTCATTTCTCCCAAACTAGCAAATTTTATTTTCGAAATCATTATATTTCTATTGTGTTCTCTATTTTTAGTAAGGTATCTCTTCGGATATGCATGCAATATATCTTTTATCTGACATTTAATATCTATCTATTTTTTAGATTTGTAAACTTCCTAACGATACGTCTAAGAGTTTTTTTTTACGTAGTGTCCGTAAAGACGACAATTACTAGTTCTATAGGACGTCAATGTTAACTATAAACAAACCCAAGAAGGTTCCACCATCCAATATCTTATTCATAGTAGGGTGTACAGTGTACTATTTTAACACTTTTTGTTGTAGTATTTATTTTTTTTAACTTTTCCGCATCTATTTTTCTGACTTAAGTTGATTTTTAGATTAACGATTTGGGTATTCTATTAGTTGTTAATGCATTTTATTTTACAACTCTGTCTTCTTTTCTAGGTACTGGTGTCTGGTTCTGGTTCTTTTAATTATTTTGACCGAAGAAATAAAAAAAATAAAATATAAAAAATGCTCAGTAAAAACCAAAATAAAACACAAATGTTTGGTAACAAACTTAAAAAAAAACTTGACTTTTAAGTATTACCAAACGGAGCCTAAGTTGGAGTTTTTTTAATTTTTGAACCAGAAATAATGGAAAAGGTACGATTTGACCAAACTATGAAAATATAGTCACTGACAAAAACAAAAACTAATCCAAAAATGCCCAATTAGGGCCAGAAAATTGTGGTTGAATGTTGGTCTTTCACTTTTCAAAAAAAAGTAATATTTTTTTATAATTAATTCTTATCGAAGAAAAGTTTTTGAATCCCAAACTTTAGTACTTAAAAGACCAAAGATGGTGAAGAAAGAATTGGATATCTTTTGATCACATCGTCACAGCTGGGGATGGGGTCATTCACACTTTGACTTCAAAATTTTTTTGCTTTAGAATCATTCCGACTCACTATTCAAAACCAGGGGTGGGATTGGATTTGAGGGTACCATGCTCTAATCTTCACTCTCTCTCTCTCTCTCATTAAAAATATTGTTCTTGTAACTTGTATGCATGTAGGGTAGGAATTTTGATGTGGCACTAACTACTGCATTTTGTTGTTTTAAAGGAAACGTTTGGTTAAGATATTTTTTTTTATTTCTATCCATTTCAGTCTTATCGGTTTTTATTCCTCGTACCTAATACCCTTCGACGATATCCGCTGTCCTCCGATCAAGACCGAAAGAAGGTAGGTTACTCGATGACACTATCCCTTCGACCAACCGAATTGTATGCAATGCATTTTATTGTATAAAAATCAATATTTTTTTGTGGGTTTTTATTAATGAATGAAAACAATAAATCTATCCTACATTTATATTAGTATTTTCCTCACTATTAGGAGTACATTTTTAGACCAAGTTGGTTTTAAATCTATTCCTACATTTAATCGATAGTTGCATGTGAAATAGTAAACTATATCCTATCCATATCTTGCACGCCAACGAACTGTTTCCCTATTTTAGTCGTATTTTCTTACTAATTATCTTCGACCAACCAATTACGTTACATAGCCTAGCTAATCTTAATTAAAATCAACGACGAAGAACGACCTTTACCAGGTATACAAAAAAAAATTACTCTTGGCCAATCTTGAATTAAAATCACGACGGAGACGACTTTACCAATAAAAAAATATAATCTTCATTTATATGTTAATCTTAGTGTTAAAAGGTGATGTCCTTTTAGAAATAAGGGCATATGCCTTAAAAAAATTACTCAATTTCATGGTGACCCTACTGTGACGACGAGTGCCTAACTACCTTGGGGGGGTAGTGGCCCACCAATCGTATCGTAATAATTGTAAAATGGACTTTTTTGTCCACATTCATAGGACAATTTATTTAATTTATTACTGGTTTCGACAACAATGAAGCTATTTAATAGGCTAAAATGCAATTATAGAAAATAGGGGAAAATGTCAATGACCCCTAAGGACTCACCTAGTGTCACTTTGGTCCCTTTTGAATTAATATTTTCAATTTCGTCCCTAATATATCTAATTGGATTTTTATGGGGTCCTTTGTAAATTTTAGATTTTTTTTTCTAATTACTTTTTTCTTAGTCTTTGATATCGGTCATGGATTCGACTCGATAAAATATAGAGACAAAAAAATAAAAAGATCTAAATAACTTTATTGAGTCGAATCCACAGCCGGATATCAAAGAAATTTAAAAAAAATTCAAAACCTTTTCGTGATAAAAAAACTTAGGAGGAAAACCTCTATAATAGTTGAGGACCACGAAAAAATTAATGGATACATTATGTGTGAAATTGAGAAAAATTAGTATATAAGGACTAGAGTGACATAATGTGAATTAATTAGCGGCCATTGGCCTTAATTTACCAAAATTTAAAATAGATGACTGGTTAAAATGGCATGCAAAAGTTGTAATTTTTCATTTAAAAATATTTTGTGAAGCATTATAATGATGGTTGTTGGGTTGGCAGATAAATGAAGAATGAGCCCTCTAATGAAAGGAAAAAAAAATAAAGTCTTAATCAAATTCATTATGTCTCCATTTGATTAGTTTTCATTGCAAATAAATGTGGTAATGATCTGGAGGGTAGGTTGTCCTAGTAAGGGTATTATAGAAATGGGACGACAAGCTTTTGTTAAAATCCAATCCTATTCACACGGTTAGAAAAATAGTTAAAACCCGTCTCTTTAGACAGTCGGTTTGGGTCTCGAGTACCGTCGGAAACGTTTTTTTTTGTGAAAAATCCCTAGATCGAGAGTATATAGCTGTTCCTGCTTTCCAAAGAAGTAAATTGAATGTGGTGTCCAAATCAGTTAATATCTTCCCAAAAGTTAGTATGAGGAGAGAGAGAGAGAGTCCTTTTTACCGCAACTTTTCCTACAAAGATCCCACTGCCACTTCTCGGTAGGAGAATCTACGGGTAATGTTATGCGATACCTAAACTTTGCACTCCAAATGCACACTTGATGAGGTGGGAGCATTTGGATTGGCTTGAAAAGACTGGGTGAACCCACACTCAGCCAATTCAAATACTCCCATAACAGAGTGTGCATGTAGGTGCAAGTTGACTGAGGTTTACCCATACCATTTCCCGAATCTGACTGGCCTTGCTTTTTTACCCATACCCTTGTTATTTTTGAGTAAAAGCTAGGAGTCATAAGAAAGGGAATGGATTTTTGCATTCATTTTTTTTTATCAATACACTATATTTTTTAAGTATAGAAAATATAATAAAAACCTTCAATATTTGTCAATTACCTAAATTGCCACTCCCCTAGTCCCCTTACCTTTAAACTTTTGATCCGTTATCTCTTCTTAAGAAGGTTAAGTTAAAAAACAAAAAATAGGTAGTTAAAAATTGGTAAAAAATTGATAAAAAAAAACACTAACATTAGTTTTGGGAATTATGACGTTTTAAACTCTTGACTTTTCAATTTTTGTCAATTAAAAAGCTGAATTCTAAACTGCTCGCAATCCAAACCTTGTCCGCCTCTGTTTCTGAAGCTTAAGGAACATATGGAAGGCAAGAAAAAATAACACAGTATGACGTGTTTGGTTCCTAAGGTGTGTGATTAAAAAACCCAATCTCTTCTCAAATATGAGAATCGCAAACTTAGAAGGACAGAAGGTGGCTAGAGAAAAAGAGACGTGATCAAAAAGAAAGGTCACGTGGAATTTAATTGAATAAAGATAGATAGAAGATCACATTGATAGATGACTTAACGTTTAAGGGGTTGGTTCGGACACTGAATCAATTGTGAACGAGAATAGTACAAATAAAACTTTAGTTAAAGTACAAGGGTACAAGTGGATTACCGTAATTTGTTTTGTACATACTGCCACACCATGCTTGATTGAATCGACGAAGACACTTTACCACTTTTATGGAAAATTTCCACAATCTATATTCGAGAGAGAGAGAGAGAAAGAGAGAGAACACTTGGCATTATTCGTCATCCCAGATCATTCGGATAGCACCCCCTCTCTCTCTCTCTCTTTCTTGTATTATATATAATTGGATATATTGCTAGTTCCAAGAATCAAAGCAACTAAGGAATTATTGAAATGTGGGAACCCCGTTAAATGAGGCATCAATTGCAACTGAGATGCGTAATTGCAATCAAAATTTGATACTGTCCGCGGCGGGTATGGGAAGGTTAAAATATTGCCGATGCGGATGATATTTTCGTACCCGAATTCCTAAATGAGGAGTAAAAAAATTTTACAGGGGTACACAATGTTCACATCATAACAAATTTGACTTTAATCAGCCTGTTAATCACGTCATTGTAGAGAGAGAGAGAGTAAAAACACTTCTCATTTTGTTTATAATTGCTCACCCTTCTCTGAAAATGCGTAAATACACACAACACAAAAAACAGAAGAGAGAGGAGACTTACCAACTACAGGGAATTTGTGGGGGGTAAAAAGGTAATTAAATTAGCCCTTTATCAAGCAGCCAAAAAACAGGCAAAAAGGGCTAAAACAAAAAACCACCAACAAATGGTAAACAAAAACAAAAACGAATTAAAACGAATGAGAAAAAAAAAAAAAACAGGCTCGCACACCACTGCTATTGTAAACTCTAGTGCGACATATACGTAACCAGACAGGGGTCTCGAAATCGCCAAGAAAAAACACTCTCTGTTATGTGATCGGACGTAAAAAACAAAAAATCTTCGTGCAACCACTGGTGAGGATAACAAACCCACCAGTCCCCATCACCAGTCCACACCCACCGAGTCCACGAACAGAAAATCGCTTCCTGGACTCGGCCGAGTCGTAACTCGGACCCAAACTAGGCAGACTCCCACATCTCCCCCAGCTCCTTCCGTAGGCCCCGTCGACAGTGCTCCTCGGACGTCTCCGTCGAGGCGAGAAAGACGATCGACGTGGCGGCGAGGCGGGGCGAGGTGTCCATGGAGGCGGCTGGGCGGCGGCGGCTCTGGACGTCAGAGGGCCAACACGTGGCGGGGCGGGGAGGAGGTCGCGAGGTGGGGGAAGTGAGGACGAGGAGCCACCCTTGACGGTGAGTGCGCGGCGTCGTGGGCCCGGGGGCCATCTCCGGCGTCCGAAGGTTCCGAGCCAGACTCCTGGGACTTCTTCTGGGCTCTCGGATTTCGGATACCCATTTTCCCCAGGCCGCATTCGGACCCCTCTGTTAAAACGGGTGGCTTGTATTGTTGTCTCCGGCCTGATCCGATTGGGCCGGTCAGGGCCGGAACCGGGGGATTGGGCTGAAGCCCAGACGACGACGATGGGGATGAATCGGAGTTGATGCGCGTGACTCACACTACTCATGCTTATGCGGACTCACCATCGAATGAAATACATGCCGAGAGGAGAGGGGGGGTTGTGTAATAAATGTATGATGATGAGAGTAGAATTTTGGTGAGGATGTGAAGAGTGAGTGAATTGTGTGTGTGGAGATTAGATAGACTAGATACATGGGGAGAGGAGAGGGAATGAGTTGAAGCGCGAGAAAATGGTGGGTTTTCGGAGAGAGACGGAGAGTGACAGAGGCGAACCACCGGGCCCTTTTTACCCCTCGTTTCGAATGACGCGACGCACACAGAGAAGAAAAAAACAGAGGTGTTGAGAGAGATGAGAGAGAGAGAGAGAGTTTGCTTGAGACCGACAATGAGGTTGCAAAAGCCGAAAAATCCAAGGAGAGGTCGGCATACCAATTCCAAGGCTAAATCATTGCCTATGGGTGACGAAAATTGTTTTTTTTTGGAAATTCGTTTCATTATCAAAAATTAAATTCTTTAGATTTTATGAGAAATCTTTTCGGGAAAATGTTGTGTTCCAAATAAATCATGGGAAAAAAGAAAACATTGTTTCACATTTCTTTAAAAAAATATTCTGAAAACACTTCATAAAAACTAAGACTTTTGTTGGTATAGTTTTATTTTTAGTGTTTTGCCTGTTTGAGTTTTGAGTTTTTTGCATTTAGAATTTTTTTAATAGTTGACCAAAATTTTATAATTTTCGATTGATCGTGACGAGGAAATTTTTTTATCTAATTAAAAAAATACCAAAGACAAAATTACTTAAACTTCTATAAATTAGCTAATGTTTATGGAATATTTTTATTGATTTGAACATAACGTTTTACATATTAAGATTCATCTCGTTTTTGGTTTTTAAAAAAAAAATCAAAAAAGTATAATTTTTGTATCAAATACTAAAAAAATTTATTAAAAATTAAAAAATAAAAACTAAATTAGTTAACATAAACTCAAAATAAAATCGTAGAGGGAATTTTACTTTAAATCATTTAGTATGTTTTTATATAAATTTCAGGGACGTATACTTAAAAGGCACTTTCATAATTTCTCTCATAATATCTTTTTTAGTTTCATTTCTATAAATGATTTGAACTTACCGTTGTATAAATGGACTTTACTATTTTGCCCTTAAAAACCTCGTAAAGCTTACACGGTTCTTGGGCTGGCCATATCATGCTAGTTGACCCAATAGCTACAAAAATTTCATTTTGACTTTTGATATTAGCACAAATTTCATTATATAGCATTGAGTTAAACGTAATAGTCCAAATTATTCTAATTAGCTGTGTTGGGAATAATGATTTAGTGTGGAAAAAAAAATAAAAATAAAAAAATTGAAGGATTCAACTATACATGATTTAAAACTTACTAAGGTGTAATTGATTCAAATGATTTGGTATGTAAAAATAAAAATAAAAATAAAAGTAAAGGATCAAACTGTCGTCTAATTTTTTTGATTTTGATTTTTTATTTTTTTACACTAGATCGTTGATCCAAATGCAGAATAAGAAAAACAAACAACATTAGGGGGGCTTAGGCCCAATTGGCTAAAAGAAATCCATGTTTTGGCCTTGTTCAGATTGATTTTTTGGTTGGGCAGATAATTTTTAGCTATTTTTTCACGATTCGTTCGGTCTAAATTTTTAGTAAACTCAACAATTATTGATAATTTTTTACTAACATTCATGACTAAAACCTAATGAGTCATTCACAAATAGGTTAGGAGTTGATTGTTTATCTTTAATATTTTAGCAAAAAAAAAAATGAGATTTCTTAGTTAAGTCAAACTCCAAAAATGTGATTTCTGCACTTCAAATAGGAGTGACAGAAAATAATACCATATGGATGTTAATTAGCACTCCTAACTCTTACAAATTTTTGATAGCAAGGTTAAAAAAAAACTAAATTTTAGCATATACCAAACGGCGCTTAGTTGAATGACGTCGTTTTTATTTTTTGCACTAAAACAACGTCGTTTGAGTGCGTGCGATAACAAATGCAGTAAAATATTTACGGTAACTATAGATACCCAAATAAAAACTGTACCAAATAAAATAATACCAAAATTTAAAATATCAGAATTTAAAAATTTAATTTTGAAAGCGAAGCAATGCTTCTTTTATTGGTGTGGCCCAGCCACAAACAGCTGAAACTGAACCTTCATAAACAGTCCATAAAAAATATAATATAAGTTTAACAAGAGTTAATTATGGAAAGCAAATGATTTGCTTGAAATGAATATTATATTCCTATACCAAGATCTGGGTCCCAATTTTATAAAAAGGAAAGATTAAATAAAAAATTGCTGACACATTTACTATTTTCTATAGGGAGGAAGTCAATAAATGAGAATGAAGGGGGACAAGACAGGAGGACCTTCCAAAGTGGGGGATGGGTTCCCATTAGGGTTTTCACTCGTTGATGGTCAGAGGCCCCGTCCCAAATGGGTGGGAGTTAACCAAAATTACCAAAAAAATACCAAAAAAAAATTGTATTAAAAGTATTATAGGGGCTGGTCCCTTCATGCACTTGAGGTTGTGTTGATCTTTGTAAAACTTATTTTTTGAGATTATTTCACCTAGTTATTTTTTTTAATACGGACAACAAAAAAATTAGGCTAAAAAAAATCATGTGTCCCCAAAATATCAGGCCAAAACAGACAGAAATTAGGCTTTTTTAGGGGTCACGTTTAGTGTATTTTTAAGTGTTTTTTGCTAAATTAAAAATCTCAGCTTTTTTGGTGTATTTTGAGCAAGTTTATTTTTTCATGAGTGACAGGGAATATGAGAATTTAAAACAAGAGTATTACATTTGTCATCAAAGTGAAAAAAGTATTTTATTCTACCCCAAACAATCGCCTCCGCCGCTGCCCACTTGCCACCCCTAGTGATTATATTTCTACAAAACCGCATTTTTCGCATTGAATGAAGGATTGTAGAGAAATTACATATTTGTCTGAACAAATAATCTCGCAATATTATATGAGATTACGTATTTGTTGGGGATATTGGTAACAAACACTCATTGCTAATTTGCAGGAGTTTCATTACAGGAAGGGACGTACAGTACTATACCTTAAAAATAGTTAATATAGTATATTTTATTAGATATTACTATTTGTTTTAAAACCCAACAGAGAGCAGACAAATAGGGTCGTAATATAACCATAACAAATCACAAGTTTTCCCTTACCACTAGAGGCTCGTAATATTCACCAACAAATCTCTATAGCTATTTTAATATATTACATTTCATATAAATTTTACCGCAACTGATCGTAATATTTACGATACAAACGGTATGTACTCATTGTTAATCTAACCAACCAAACAACGGGCCTCAATATATACAAAGTTTTCTTCGACATTGTTGAAGTGGAGCTGTTGTTGTAGCTGTGTAAAGGCGCTGTTTTTTGAAAAAACCATTGGTTTGAACAAAATAAATCCAAGGTAACTTATATATGCAATAGGGATTTTCTTGGGACCCAAGGCGGTGCACCCATTCTCTGGCCATAGATTTTCATGGGATGCGACATATCGCACCACGTGTGAAAGTACAAAAAAGACCCCACGCTTTTCAACACATTAGTTATTGAGTAGATCCCAATCTAAAAACACACGCCCACACGCACAGGGAGGAAGGAAGTCAGAAATTGTTTTGTAGAGGTCGAAATTAAAAAAAAAAAACATACCCAATATATTTTTTATAGTTCATAATCAAACGAAAATTTAAATTAAAGAGTTAATCTTAAGTTCGTTTATGTTATTTATTGTTTGCGGGTAAAACTCATCTGAAATTTCTGATAAAATACAGTAATCTCTCCTTGTCTTGTAGTTTATAAAATATCTGGACATCGCTTAGTTTTGAATTATTATCAAGATTCTCTCAGAGTTATTTTTTGATAAAAAATACCAAGAGTGTTCGTAGATTTAACACTTTATATTCTTTTCTCAAATACAACAATTAAAAATAAAGAGATACGTTTTTCCTCATAACAACCCTAGTTTATTAAAATTTTCTTTTAAAATAAATTTAGTATTATTTTTAATTTATATTTGCTTGTATAAATACTACATTTTTATTTAGTATACATGAAAACAAATGATGATTCTAAAAAAAAAAACAAATTGATTTCTTTTGTTTGGTTTTGCAAGAAAAATGGAATTGCAAAATGCGAAAGAAATGATTTCCTTATTTGATTTTAGAAGAAAGACGAACGACAATGGAAGAACAAGTAAATAAATAAAATATTGAATATGAGAATTTTATAATTGTCGAGGAAAATCAATTTTTTACCTACTTTCCTTCTCTTTTTGTTGAAACTCGAGAACCAAACAAGAGAATTATTATTTTCCGTTCTTTTCATTTCTTTCCCTAGCTTCCAAACAGCGCCTTAGTCATTTTATTTTACTCATGGGAATTTTATTTTATTTTTGAATTTTCATTTTTCTTTTTCCATATTCCATTCTAATTAATTATCTGGTTATTTAGCTATATGTGGGGAATTCATGATGGGATAATGGGCTGGGGACCTAATTTGGGCACCCTAAATTAAATGAACTGGACCCTACAAATCCAGTCACAGCTCACAAGTCCGATTCATTGTTTCGCAGGGCCATCATAATATCTTGGGGGCCGTATATTGGTAGATCTGAACCGACCGTTGATCTATTTGTTGGTAGATCTTTATTTTAGTGGGACCCAGATAATCAAATCATGCGGAACACCTTGGTGATTTGTCTGAAGGACATGCACTGTATTTCTCATTTGGATAGTGATCTCACCCTCCCATTTTTTCGATTTTTGAACTCCATTTTTCGTCTTTCGATCTCATTGGGGTAAAATTTTTTTTCGATTTTTAGTAAATTATTTTCAACGTTTTTGATTCAAAAATTCTATATTTTTTCGTTTTCTCATGTCGAGAGGAGTAAAAATATTAATTCAATTCTAATTTAGAAAAAAAAGTGAAATCGTGAGAAATTTTCGTCTTTGGTGAATTTTTAAATTAGTTGATTTTATTTCTTTTTGGGTACCCCTCTTGTCAAGAGGAAATTGGACAAGGTATAAATTTCATTAGAAGAAATTAACAAAAAAATCAATAAAACGAAAAGAAGCTCGAAACCAAGAAGCTAAAAAAAAATCAAAAAAACTTGCCCATAGCTTAAGTAAAAATTAATCCAAATACAGAGGTATAGCAAAACATATGTTTCTTGTTTATTGAGATGATTACCCAAATACCCCTTCTATTTTAACTACAATATTTGGTAGAAAAATTTTTTATTAAAATATAAATTACAAAGTTTTAGATAATTTTACATAATAAAATAAAAAAAAAAAATTAGTTCAATTGAAGAAAAAAGAAGGAAAATAATTTCGCCACTCCATTTTTATTTTTATTAGGTAAAAATTACAAAAGATTTAGAGTGCAGAAATCAAAATTGGGATGTAGAAATTATTTTCCAAAAAAAAATGTAAAAATCATCACACTTCTCCTGCAATTATGTGAACTGGAATGCGAGTATACGAAGTGGGCCTAGCTCCATAAATGGTGTGCTTGGAAATAGGTCCCTTCAAGGCCCATGTAGGCAGCGGGTATGGTTCTAAACCCAATCTTCATGATTGGACAAGACTCGAGACCTTTTATTTAAAAAATAATAATAATAGCTTTAAGACCCTGTTTGGTTTCACTCATTTGCACCTTATTTAGCATGAAATTTGAATCACGTGATTAAAAGGTTTTATTTTGAAAAAAAAGCATGGGATCTTGATAATTTTTAAGTTTTCAAGATTTGTTTTTCCATTATTAAAAAAAAAAAACTCAGAATCAACTTAAAAAGATAAATTTGAAAAACGGACGGATTTTTAGATTTTTTTTAAAATTTAATTTCTCTGCCAGATTGGTTGATTGTTGTTGAGATTTGATGCTATTGATTGATAAATATTATTTTCATGCTACTATTATTATTTTAATTGTTCTCCTCCTGAATATTCTACTTTAGTTTAAATTATAGTGTATTGTGAAAAATAGGTATATGTTTGCTTGTTTCTATTGTAGTAATTCTTGAAAATAAAAATAGGAGGGTACTGTCATGAATATTCGATCCACAAATGAAATTGACTTGAAAAAACTAGAAAATAACAATATAACGTTCATTTGTGAATATAAAATAGGATACTGATGAAAATTTGGCTAAAATGACGTCTATATGGTTGGCATCAATTTGAATTGTTGTGATAATGGTTATTTATCTATACATCCCGAATAATTTTTCTGGGTTTCATAGTTTGCAAAAGTTTACCAATGGGTTATTGTACCTTTTCATCGGCCATGGGATTTAGGCTCCGTTTGGGCACCAGCTTTTTTTAGCTTTTTGGCTTAAAATAAGCAAAAAAGTCAATCAAAGTGTTTTTTTTGCTTTCTGTTTTGCTTTTTTACTTAGTTTTAGCTAAAGTAAAGCCACAAAAGTAAAAAAAAATCAAAAAATTCTTAGCCTTTTTGATAGACAATTTAGAAAAAAAACATGGTTTTTAAGCATTACAAAACGGGCCTTACTGGGAGTCACGTTGATATGCAGTTTATCTTCCTGTCAAGGGTTTATGGTCCGGAGGAGGCCGGAGAACAAGCAAAACCCTCACACCGGAAGAGGTTTGCTAGTTTTCCAAGGTGAGAATGGCCTCATCAATCTCTTTGTTCCCCAAACCTGTATCGTTCCTTTCCCCTTCTAGCACCAAAAGTCCCCCAAGTCTTCTGGTAGGATTTCGAGAGCACTGTTGGCTCTATCTTTAAACATGAACGATTTCTTGGATTCATGCTTCATTTCACATGACTTAGGTTGCAGCTCCTTCCAGGATAAGAAACGAATGACCACAAAATACCCTTCCGAGCGCAGGGTACCCTTCGCTACACTCGACCTGAAAGCACAAAGGAATTCTAAATTGCCATCCCTCCCAGTCTCTAGGTTAAACCGTTGTCTCTCTTTCTCTCTTCACTTGCTATCTGGCTGGAAAAGGTGGTCCGGGGTATTCATCCCGGCTGTTTTCAGTCAGTATTCTGTTCTTGTTCATTTTTGCCCCTTTTTTTGTGGCAAAAACCTTTTGCAAAAAAGTCTCTTTCAGCTCAACACATTTGCTACCTGGGAGTCTCGTAGATTGAAGCTTGTTTTTTTTTTTTTTTTTTCAGATTTCATCTCTTCTATTCTCTTTACTTTCACCTTACACTTTCGCTGAGTCTAGGTATGCCGAGATAAGGCTGATGACTCCCAAGAGCTCTTATCGACTCCGTCATTTGGCACCTCAATGTCGACTCATTGCATAGTGCGGAATGGCTTGCCAAATCATTTCCCTTCTGAGATCAGAGCCTGCTCTTGTCACTAGCTTCTATTTTACATCTGGCAATAATCTCTTATTCTGCTTTAGTCCCTTCTCATCAGCTCGTAGGTCACCAGCCCTCTTGTACTTGCTTCTGCTCGTATTCAGAGTTTGAGTTTGTAATTCTAATTTTGCTGGAACGCTTGAACTTTGGTTTCATTTAAACCTATTTTAGCCCTTTTTCCAGACTCGAATTGGAGGCTAATCTCCGA
>VIGQ01001398.1:10000-27500 GCA_009663005.1 Actinidia chinensis
CAATACATCTGGGGACTAATCTGTAATTAATAATACATTTAGGCACCAATCTATAATCATAGTAAATTTAGAGACCAATCTATAATTAATTAAAAAATTCTAGGGACCAAACTGATAATTAATTAAAAAAAAAAATAGGGACCAAAATATAATTCTGAAACTCGGAATTAAAAGTATAATTTATCGATTCAATGGTCAACGTCAAACTTGGACGGTTGGTATCACGCTGACATCAGCAGTGATGTGTTGGGGAGAAGAGTTTAAGTATACACGGATGAGAAAGTTTGTTATTCAATGGGTCACCAAACAAATGGATGCACAGCGTTGATATGGGTAGAACTTCATTGATTCCTTCTCCTTTTCGTCTCACTATTCTCCCCCTTCATTATTTTGTTTAAAATGCATAATGGCAATTTAAATAAATTAAATAATTATCCTGAAGTTTCTTGCTATTCAAATCAGAACTTATATTTTCTATCACTTTTCTTGAAAGCTCTACCCAATCACACATTTATGAAAAATATTTTTATTATGAGTTTCATTTCAGTTCTCTCTTTCTTCATTTTTATTTTTCATTATTATTTTTCTCCAAATCAAACAACACGTGATTTATCTTTTGGAGGAGTAATAATAACTTTCATTCATAATAAGAAATTATCAGTTGACATAGTTTAAATAACAAAACCCCAACCGATGGAAAGAAAACCAATCCGAGACCCAGATAATGAATTCAGGGCAGGTTTTTTTTTCAGAGATAATACTGTTCGGATTAATTACAAATATAATGGGGCCAGTTAATTGTTGGCATAATTGGTGTTTTATATCAATTTGAGCCCAATTTAAGGTGAATACCACATGTTCCTTTTTAGTTGGTCCCAGTTTGCTTGGTTATTTATCCATAAAAAGAGGAAGACACGCATTTATTTGCTAAATCCATGAAGGTTTGAATGAAATAATGGCTTCTAAATGTAGTACCATGAGTATGAATTTGGTGAAACCAAATATTTTTCCACATTCGATTTTTTTAAAAAAGCAATGGGTAATATCAAGTCTAAGTTTGTGGTTAAGAGTTTGGGCCCAGGGAGCACCCCACCTTTTGTGAAAGGAAATGACCTATATAACGCCATGGTTTCGACCATTATCCCACACCGCGCGCGGCGCGCCGCCGTCTGTTTCGTTCGGGGCGGGTGGTGCGGATGGGGGTTAAACTTAGTAATATTAAAAGGTTTAGGCCTATTTAATAATTATTTTTTAGTTTTGAATGTAAAATTCAAATACAACCATTGTAACTTCCCTTAAGGTCGCGTTTGGTTGCGAAAGGTTGCAACTCCTCCTAAAGGTGCGTTTGGCTATTACTTTTTCAAGTGGGTGCGAATATTTCTATAAATAGAAATATTTCACATCTGTTTTATAGTAAGAAAAATACAAAGTTCTTCTTCTCTCTCTATATATATAAAGACATCGAAGTGCTACCAAATTCTGGTGAAGTTCTATTCGAATTTCCAGCAACTATTCTAGGCGGAGTTTCGATTGATTTACTCTGATTCCCGTATTTGGAAATTCTTCACGAATTTCAACCCAGGTTTTATTTATATGCTTTTTGTATACGCTATGGTGAATTTTGTGTAAATTTAACCATTTCTTTTTTATGTGTTTTTGTATTGAATTTTAATATTAAAATTTTGCAAAATTATAGTATTTTCTTGTGTAGAAAATACTGTTGATAGTTATCATGTCATATTGATTTTATCAAAAATAATGTAGGTTTCTGTATGAAATTTAATGTCATAATTTTGTGTAAAATTAGACAGAAATTCCTCTTTGATTTATCATTTTATATCACGTTTATATTGTACATAGAGATAGTAGAATCTAAAATTTGCATCCGCTGGACCTAAATATTATAGTGCTACTTATTCAGTGTCGTGATCATTTTATATGGAGATAGACGCCCGTTAGACCCATGAGCACATGTGATGGGCGAATCTGTCTTAAGGGAAGAGTGTCCAACACTCGACTTGATCAACCATTTTCTTACATTTTTTCAAGTTATTGTATAAATAATTGGTTGTATAATTTTACACAAAATATTAAATTTATAAATTGTTTTTCACATTATTTATTAATTCTTTTATAAAGCATGTTTCGATAATATTTCCAACAAACTTAAGACAGATTTCTTGTCATTTATTATTGGTACTTGCTATGGTTGATAAATTTTATAAATTTGCATATAGTGGTTATATGTGTAGGATTATTATAACCATATTTTATTTTAGATTTAAACAAACTGTTTAGTCAAATTTCAAGTGGAAAGACTGTATAGTTTTAAGGGCTCTTAGGTATTAAATTAGATTTAATAGTCAATCAGGCACTGATAGTTTATCTTAATGATATATAAAATAAAATCTAAAAATATGCAATTGATAAGAGCACGCATATATGGCAAGGAAACATTTTAGAAACTTCAGAAGAAAAACTTACAGAAAGCAAAGAAGGTGGAGAACAGTCGATGGCAAACAGGGACAACATCAAAGATGTTTGTCGAGCAGCAACAAGTCTATAGAACTCATTTTGTCTCTCTAGAACTCTAAAAAATGCTTATGAACAATGCCCAAAAGAAGATGGCTATTTATAGAAATTTAAGAGGTGGGAAAAATCCCGCCAAATGCACCCTTAAGGTGAGTCATTTGGTGGGCCAAACTACTGTTACAGACAATTGGAAACAACTGGCATGTAGCCAAGCCCGTCGCGCGTTTCCACCAAACGATGCCAAACAACCCTTAAGGGCAAGTGGGCACTCTGGTTATCTGGGTCTGAACTGAGCTTAGAGCAAATCAGACCTCGGCACGTGGAACCGCAATAAGCGAAGTGACAGATCTGTACAGGGAAGGGACAACTTGCCAGACTTGGCACAACTTACCCCACCGAGGCTTCAAGCTCAAACTTTAACACCAAGTAAGTCAGACATCCACCTATCTGACCTCAGCTATTGTGGCTCCAAACTAATACGAATCTTGAAGAGCAATTGTAAGGGGAGAAAATACCAAGTACCGACTCTGGAGGAGCTCGGTCAATATGCGGTGGTCGTCGATTTACTAAGTACTAGCCCTGATGACGCTAGTAGAGGCACCAATGCTAGACTGTGCTTACATCAATCGACAGGGTCATTGCCGTTGGAGCTTGGCCAAGACTCAACAGTCGAACACAAGCCCAAGGCACATCAGGTGACATAAGGTAACTAACAGGGCGATGTTTCTTTTGATAGCCCCCATACTTGAATCGAGATGTCAGTGACATGATGGCTAGATACCCATAATCCGTAGAGGCATGGTTAGGTTAGTGAGTAGCTGAGTCAGTCACCTACTCACTGACACAACAGCCAACGTATAAGGGTACGCTCCAAGCTGCAGTTTGCCCAGTGACATGATAGTTGATACGTCCCGCTACGCGCCAAATTTCTATACAATATGACACTTTATTCTTTCAAAGATATGCAATTTTAGCTACTCTAAGCTTATACACTCTCTCTACGTGCTCTTTGTGTCTATCGATAATCTAACTTGACCGTCGGAAAACCATTTTTTAAAAACTGCTCCGGCAGCCGAACTCATTGTTTATGTGTTACAGTTTGGACGCAACTGCCAAAAGCCTCCATCAGCCTTCTCCAACCATTATTTTGCCACTATAGGTGTCTATCTTTGATTTTTTCTCTTCCATTCTTCAAATTTTCACACCCCACAACACACACACACACACACACACACATATCCATATATTTTAATATTTGACCAAAAAAAATTAATAAAATGTTCAAAGTAGAAAGATACTCTAATATAATATTATCATTACTTACATTAATATTCGACTACAAAAACTTCAAATAGGAAATTGATCACAAACACCGATAGAGTTATTCTAAGTAAAAATTATCAATCAAGCAAATATTAGTGTTTTTTGTTTTATTCTATTTAGTATATAATTTTTAATTCCTAGTTAGATTCAAATGTATGTCCACTGTAGAAAATTTATTATTTGAGTGATCAATTTGATAATTCATAATTTAAATTTAAAATGTAAAATCGTGGACAAATTTAATTATTTGAGATGAAATAAAGATTGAAAATGAATTTTGATTTGAAAGGTATATTGTTTTGATAAAACAATTCTCATTTGATTTTTTAGTCAAAACATTATTGTAAAAAATTATAATTTTACATCTATTTATCACTATTAATTCATAAAACGTTATTCAACATAAGTCCACCGAAAAAATATACAAAATAGATTTGGTACGTGATTGATAAATTTATCACTCGTAAATTTTTAAATGTTGTTAAACATAAAAACTACTACATAAAACACAAAACGACCAATTTATATGGACTAAAAATTTATCACTATTACATTTTGAAATGCTATTGAAACATATAATTAATACAATAAAAAATATAAAAATATTAATATTTATAATGAGTGACAAACTTTCACTTAAGTTTATATGCCATCAATATTCTAAATTACTTACCAGGAGAAAAAAACCATATTTTTTGTTTATAACCGATAAGTTATCAATGGTTAAATTTTTATGTCTAAAAAATTACTTTTTTTTATGTTATGTTCATAATTTTTCATATTCGATATGGATGTTGTTGATAGATTTTGTTGAGAATGTTATAAAAATATAAATTTCTTAAAATAGATTATGCAAAACAAAATTTATGATATTTTAAATTTATAATACAAAAATAAAAAATACGCATCACATTAGCACTCTCTAACACAGAATTGTGTGTGGATTGTGTGCAATTAATTGGACAATTATATAATCTTACTTGACAAAAAGACTTTGTTGATTAAACTTTCTATTGCAAGATGCCAGATATAAATAGTCCTAATAAACCAATAACCCTAGGGTAATTATCCATATAATTAATGGGCCGAGGTAAAATGTGCCAAAAAAAAAGTTAGAATTCCAATGCTACATTTTTAAATATGTTAATATTATATCACATATTTTCTATATTTTTCAAAAATATCAAATTATTTTTTTCTATATAGAATTTTTATATAGAATTTATAAAATTCAGGTCAATAATGTGACATTAACATTATTATGATTTTATGCCATTTTAATAGATAATAGATATTATATTTAAATATAATAAATTCCAAACAATCATTTATCAATTGGTATGTATAAAAATTGTATTTGTATATTATTTATTTTTGTGTTTTATGTTTTTGAGAGAGAGAATGGGGGACTAGGGATGACAACTACGTCGCCTTGAAGACTAATTAAGTGTGAGAATGTGAAATATTTGTAGAAGAGGATGCTGAATCGCTGATAGTATTGGGCTTTTGAAGAACTGCAAAGCCAAAAAACGTTTTGGGTTATGTGTGTGTGTGAGAGAGAGAGAGAGAGAGTAGATTCTCATATTGTCCCGTCAAAAACAAAGAGGTCGGTGGTTCCCTCTAAGATTATTGTCCCATTGAAAACTTCAATCCGATCAAATACCAAACAAAAACCACCTCTCCCTTCCCCCACAAACATTTCTACAATTGTTATAGCTTAATTAATGATATACCAACAGTCAAGGAACTAGATAAATTTGTATTTTTTTACTTGTTCCCTTCCTTCCGCTTTGTTTGTACCCTTTTTCGTTTTTGGATATCTCAAAAAGTTTTTAATCTCAAAAAATTGACAATCAAAATATGCCAAACTTTTTAAGCGTAATAACTTGCACTCTTTAAAAAGTTAATTTTTTAAAAAAAGATATACAATTGGGACCGAGGGCAGTACCATTCTAAAGGACAAATTCATTAAAATATGTGTATATATATATGTGAGTGTGAATGTCTCATTCTGGAAGATAATTCTAGAAATTCTATAATTAACAATAGTATTTATCGAATTTCATGCTTTTATAAATAGATGACTGCATAAATATATCTGTATATATCATAATGATAGAAAGAGAGAGAGGATGGGGAGAGAGAGGGGTTTCATGACTAGTACTTCTGAAAGAGACCTCATCCTTGAAAGGCCTTTATGATTTGTCTTTAATTTGGTGCATGTGATTAACATGCTTGAACAGGTCAGACCAAACTCCGTATGACAACCTAACTTTTAGACCAAAGCGAAAAGCATGTTTCTGACCTTTTGTCTTTCTAACCTTCCAACCTCATCAAAGAAATACATCCTAAACACTTAGTTTAGACTAATTCTAAAAACTAATCTTTGTCCTTTGTTCATCTAAATTAACCTATATATATAATATAATATAACTTAGAATTTGGTGATTAAAGTCTCATCATTATCTTCCTTTTTATAACATAATCATTCTAGCCAAGACGTTGATTAGCATAAATTTAAAACAGTAAACTTGCCTCCTAACTAATTACGTGACTACATATACATATAATATACAATCCATATGACATCCAAAGTTGATTTTTAAAAGGTTCTGTTTGAAAGCTACCCTTACACACAATGAAAATAAAGTGGTTACAAGTTGCTGCAATATCTAGTGGCTGCTCTAAAGTATATGAATTGAGAGGCAAAGATACAATACCCATGCCCAGTTGCCAATAACAAACCAAATACTGGCCATTGTGTGTGAGTGTCAGTCAACCCAATGTTGACTCTCGATGGATTAGTGGGAAAATGCAAACTATCATTCTATCACCCCAAAAAACGGTACTGTTACAACGGACGAGTCAATATTTTAATTTTGGCCCGGTAAATACGTGTACCGAACAAAAATTTCAAAAGGAAAAGATGGAATATAATAATAAATTTCTACTGATTTTAAAAAATACAAAACATATATTAAACATTCTTTTGATTCACAAGGAGTACCAAATTATAGCAACTTCAAACTAAATATAACTACTAGAGGTGATTTGAGTTGTGCTCGATTATCCATGTCATTAAAAGCATACAATGGTAAAATTATCATAAATGTTGTGGTAGGAAATCTGGTACGAGCAACAACAGTTAGAATTGTTCAGTAATGACTCGGTAACTTGCGCAAGGAAGCCAATGTCACCGGCTAGAGTGAGGCCAGCTCAAAAACCCTTTCGGTGTTCGAGTGAGATCAAAGTGAACTTGCTAGACCAAAGCACATCAAAAAATAGTGCAAGGGCTAAGAAGTGAGGAGATTGTGTTACCCCCTTTAGGGATGGTGAGTAGCCTTTATAAATGGACAGTTTACAGACGTACGAGGGAGACCGCGGCGTAATCATGGTTGACCAAATAAGGAAGTCGTTACCGAAGATCGAAAGTTAGACAGGCCCGGGAGTGAAGGCAAATGGAGATCGTACCGCAATTGTATGAGACTAGATGGACGATGGAGTTGAAGTTACCTCGATCTAAATATGGGCGAGGTAAATGCTAGTAGTCATTGGGATTTGGGATATGGCGGATATGGATGGTGTTAGGAAGTTGGGACATGCTGAGTGGCAATCTTGAGAGATACTGGCCGACATGTTCACCTTGGGCTCTGAATCATTTATTTGGAGTTAACTTTTTTAAAAAAAGGGGTCGGTGAGGATTCACCCTTCATCAGGGTCCCCCATACTTCAAGATGTGAAAAAATTCATTGACATTATCGAGTAGCAAATCATAGGATGTTGAAATGATGTAAGCATGCAATGATGGCGTGCTCTGCAGAGGGCAACACGTGTATATGCAAATGAAAGGTGCATACCTTCATCTATAAATGGACTACAAACATTCTCGATGCGGACAAGTTAAGATGTTTACCATTTTCAGATTCTGAGGAGAAAAAGTAATGACTTTGACATGGACAATTGAGTCTGTGTGGCGTTCCAACAGTGAAAGAATATGTGGGGGTAATACACTGCGCTAGAGCTCTTGCTCCCAAAAAAGAAAAGGACAGAGTCCAGAAACCATTGTACTTTACAGTCAGTAATTCTTAATAGGGGCATAGACAAAATATCCGAAAAATCAAAAGCTCGTTATGCACTTATGATCATAGCAAGAAACTCTTGTCACTATTTCCCAAGCACCCCCTATTATTGTGCTCACATATTAGCCATTCACAAGCAAATTCTCAATGACTTAACACTCAGCACCTCCGGACGGTTTACTCCAAGTGTCCCATTGAATTAGGCAAGTTTCACAATCCACTATCGGCCAAGGATGGTTTTATCAAGGCCTAAGTATTTGGCCGATTTCATAACTAAATTTACAGCGCTGTTGCTTCCAGATCTTGGACGAAATCCTCGAGCCGGAAGTCGGGAAAAGCGACTCACGAAATGGGAGCTATCGTGGATTGATTGTCCAACCAACAAATGGTTGTGGTTCTGCCCTCGTACTCCAAACCCCCTTCGAGAGAAGATTGAATACACCATCTACATTGGGTCAAAGCCACAAACACGAAGCAGAATATGAGGCTCTCCTCGCAGATTAAGGATCGTGAACGAGCTGAAGTGGAATCCTTATACATTTAACAGCGACTTCCCAGCTCCATGGTGACTCAAGTTCAAGGAGATTTACCATTACCACCTCGCAAGATCTCCGTCCGTTGGTATATTTAGAGAGGTAATGGCCATAATAGCGATGAAGATTAAAGAGTTCATTCATGATCCGTCAAATTCCCCCCCAAAGAAAACAGCATCGACGCATTAGAAAAACTTGGCCTCCCTATTGATTCATCTCGGATATAAATTTCCTTTGAATTCTTGCTAAAAACCCAAACATCGATGGTACCAAAATCGTCTACCAAAAAAAACAACAACGGACTAACCATGGATGGATGGCATCGCCGCATACCTCAAAAACTAGGAGACCTACCATGCGACAAACTCCAATATGACAATTTAGTATTAATCTGCCAAATTTTTGTTTCTCCATAGGACATCTACAAGAGGTCATTCTCAGGACACTCCTAGATGTCTCTGACCAAAGGTGGCCAAATTAGTGTTAGAGATATCATGAAGGCATCTGCAAAAACACACTCTAAGACTTGATCATGGATGGAAAGATAGTGTGCCAAGGGATAATTTTTAGACATATGGAACAAGATGCCAATGGAGTTCACCAGAAAGTGCGACAAGTGTCAAAGGTTGCTCCGGGGGAAGTCGCCTTTCCCCTAACTAGATAGTTCCATGAGCAGCCCAAAGGTCATTCGCCCAATGGGGGAATAGTGCGGACAATTGTCAAAGGTTGCTTGGTAACGTCGCCTTTCCCCCCAATGAGAGATTAGTTCCATGAGAAGCCCAAGGTGCATTCGCCCAATGGGGGATAGATATACTCGGGACCACTGCCTCAAACTCCATTACAAAAGGAAAATTTTATGTCGCATAGATTACTTCACTGGATGGATAGTAGAGGCAGAAGAACCTCTAGCCAAAATTACTAAAAAAAACACCAGGAACTTTGTATGAAAAAAATCATATACCATTGGGGATCCCGAGGGGGTAATCATCTTCGACAATCCAAGTAATTCTAAACCGACGGTTTCAAGATATTTGTATACCCTCGCCCCATATCTCTTCATTTTTCCGTGCCAATCATCCTCAGGTGAACACCAAGTGAGAGGTGTGTCACCAATAGGACGGATCTTGAGAAACCTGAAGGCAAGGCTAGAGAAATCTAAGAGCAGAGATAGGACTACCGTCAAGTGTTATCGGGAGCCATCACACACGAGTAGGATCCCAAAGGGTAAGACGCCATACTCTCTTGTGTACGGGAGATAGTAAGTCACACCAGTAGAAAAGGGAGCGTGCCGAGTTGAGTTTTTTGTGTCTGGCCGGCATAAGCGTCAGGTCACCAAGTATATAAATAAAAAGCGTCAAACACTTTGCAAATTGGTCATAAGGAGGTCACTTGCATCCACGAAGGAACTTAACGCTGAAAAGCTTAGTAGCACTACAATCAAAAATGTTAAACAATGCCGAAATGCCCGTGACAAAACAAAGGTAAAATTCGTCATCAAATATGTCTATTTTGTGAGAAAAAAATTATTTTGTCATTAATTACGGCTGGGAACAAACATTTAAGGTGACAAAAAAAAAATTTATCACCATATTATTGCTTATTAGTGAGGAAAATAATAAGATTTTGTCAGGAACAATGGGACGAAAAAACGGTTTAAGGGTGCTGACTTACATTTTTTCGTCACTAATCTTTCCCTCCAAAACTTAAAACCCAATAGGGGTGACAAAAAACTTCCTAACAAAAAGAAAGGTTGATTGCGTGAGAAAAATATTTCCGTCAACAAAATTATTTGAAAAATTAATAAGTGACAAAAAATTTTTCTTCACAAAAGGAATTGTTTGGAGGAGGAAAGTTATTTCTTCAACAAATATATTTATTTTGTGTGAGAAAATTTATTTCGTCACCCCAAATTAGTTGAAACGAATAAATAAAAAAAAATCCTCACAAAAGGTAAGCGTTTGGGTGAGGAAAGTTGTTTGTCACCCAATATATTATTTTGTGTGAGAAAACTAGGTTTAGTCACCATCAATATTTGAAATGAATATGTGACAAAAAAAGTTTCTCACAAAAGGTAAGTGCTTGGGGTGGGAAAAATTGTTTTATCACCCAATGTATTGATTTTTGCGTGAGGGGAAAAGAAAAACATTGTTTTGTCACCCATTTACTAAAGTCAATAGGTGACCAAAAAAAAATCAATCATAAAAGGAACGTAAAACTGTGTGAGGTAAATTTTTCGTAACCCAATTTAATAATTTTGCTTGAGAGAAAACTTTTTTCATCACCAGTTATTTTGAAACCAATAGGTGACAAAAAAAATTCTCACAAAAGGAAAGTGTTTATGTGAGGAAAATTATTTTGGCAACCAAGTTATGAAAGTTTCGGGCTAGGGGGCGGGTTTTATCAAAAAAAAAAAACTATGACCAATCGAGACCGTTTAATGTTGTTATCCTTCAATATTAAATATTTTCGTAAAAATTTTTTGTCGATCGAGGTGATTGATGTTTTAGAATTAAGGCTCTTTCATCGAGACATTTGAACTATTATTTGAATGATATTCTTTCTAGTTAAATGTCTACCAATATGCGATCAAATTTATTTTGGGTACAAATGATGAACTCCATAATATGTAAAAGATTGACGATTCTGATTACCGAAATAAAACTCAAGTGAGGGTAATTTTCACCTGATCACGCATACACCGGCATCCGATGATCTACGATTTTTGTAATAATGATGAAATAACCGAGACGTGAAACCCAATGGTTAGATCAAATGACTGTAATAATTTAATTTGTAATGACCTTAAAAAATCTATTCGTCAACGCAGTTGAAACAAACTAAGTTATGTATTTGTACCTAATAGATAGTAGTTACGCACCCATCATGGCCCTAATCATGATGATCGAGATCGTTTGATTTTGTTGTGTATTTGATTAATTGTTCTCGTAAAATTTTGTCTATATGAAATTTAGATTACTTTCTGATGGGACAAAAATTTATTATTTGAATGATACTTTACCGCAAATTCTATCGATATGTGATCAAACTTTATTTTGGTCAAAATAAGTACTCTGGTATTATGGAAGAGATAGTTAGGACTGGAGGAAAAACGAAATAAAGTAACTCTTCGCGGGGGAAAAAAATAAAAAAATTATTGGAGGGTGAAAACGAAAAATAATATGAAAACAAATCAAGAAATAAATAAATTAAAATGATTGACAAAAAAAAAGAAATCTAAAAAAAAACGAACCGTGTCTACCATTCCAATTGGCTTTGCAATGCATTATCTAATTATATGTGAAACTTATTATTTGTAAACTAAGTCTTGTGTTGTTAAGTGGACTATATAGTAGCGCAAGACCTAAATTACAAATCATGATGATCAAAACCGGGATGTTTTGCACCCTTGTCAATGGTATATTCTCGTAAAAATTGGGCTCGATCGGGGGTTTAGAAAGCTCTTCATCGGAATACAATTTCATTATAAAAATGATAATTTTCATCCGATGAATTTTTAATATTTTTTTAAAGGACAATTTTACAAAAAATTGCCCATCAAGTATGAACGTGGCATTACGTTCTTAGTTAAACCACTTCTTGAAGGACAATATTAATACATATTGGGTTGCCATTTATTATTTATTTTAATAGCACTTGGACTATATAGTGCCTCTTTCATCGTTTTTTTCAAAGAAGTAATTTTGTTAGGGGATTTAAATTTTTTGATTGGAGGGAAAAAAATTACTTAGCGGGAAACATAAAACAAAAATGGTTGGAAGGAAAAAAAAAAAGAAGATAAAAGAAGAATAACAAAAAAAAAAGGAAAAAGAAAAAAGAGGGTGTACAGTCATACCCACAGAGTTACAGGAGTATATACCTTACGTTCTAGGTCAAAAAATAAAAAGAGAGAACGAGAGGAGAGAGGAGAGGCAGGGGTCTGCCATCCGCGGTGTATGAGCGACGTTACGACAAGCGGCGACGGCAAGCAGATCCGACGTGTGACGGCGACGAGCAGGTTAGGTTTGAGTGCGGCGACAAAGAGCAGAATTACGACGGCAAATTCTAACTTGAGGTATTTCTCTCTTTTCTCTCTGTCTATGCGACGACAAATCTAATCTGAGATCTAAGGAACAAGTCTTTGTATCTCTGATTTGCTGTACAATTCGACCGATTTGGGGAAGCTTATGCTTTGAGTTTGGTTTGCGAGGACACATTTTGGGTACGAAGGATCGATCATTCCGTGAGTTGTCTACCACCTGTTTGTGAATTTGTCAATGTGAGAATGAATGTTTTTTTGCTCTCTAGTTGGGTTCACCATGTTTATTCCCATTTTTTAGTTTGATATTTTGTTGAATTTGATGTTTTGATTAATGTTGTGAAAACAATACGCATTAGTTTATTGGTTTCTTTATATAGTACAAGGTTATTAGACAACGGAATTTGCATTAGACCAACCCAAGTTCTCTCGATGCGTACTGCATTGACATATTGACAACCGGGTCCTCTCACTAAGTTTGTGATTCAGCCTCAGTTTATGAACAATTGACAGATTGCCCAAGGGTCCACATGCTGCGTATTAAAATTAAGCATATGTAGGCATATACAAACATAATATTATGTGTGTGCACCACCTACCTAATTTCTAAAGTAGAAATTTAGTTACTGGTTTGCACCTACCTATTAGATCTTCAGAAAGCATTTCTTTTGTGATTTGCCACCTACACTATATGCCCTACATCTAAACATGTGCATTGTTGAACCTTGTATAATCTTTTTCTTAGTTCTTATATCATACAAATTGTTTACAATATCTCTGATTTTTTCTAAGAGTCATCTCTGGGCCAGCCATTTCAATAAAAGTTGATGCAGCTGTTTTTTTTTTTTTTTCATTTGCTTTATGCAGTCTCAATTAACATGAACTATTTATGCATCTGGTAAATGATAATTGCTGATCCTTCTGTTAAATTTTTTTTTGAAGAAATGCATTTCTTCGTGTTAACTACCAGCTTGATAATGCTAATGGTTTTATTTATTTGAGATATGCTAGATTCTAAATGGAAACACGTTAAATTCTCAATGGAGTTGTTAGGATGAGTCTTTGTCATTTATACTCGTTAAAATGTATTTGAGGTGATAATTTTTTATAAGGAAGAGATTTTCCTAAAATATTTTTTGGGTGATAAATTTTTCGTCACCGATGGATTTAATTTAAAAATTAGGTGACAAAATCTTTTCACCTATACTAATTTTTAAATTAAAATTTTATGTGATGAAAGTTTTTTCCTCACTACCTATGCTGTTTTTTAGACATATTGTTGACAAAAAGATATCAAAATATTGACGAAATTTTCTACATTAAAACGTCATATAGGTGACAAAATTATTTCGTCATATTAAAAACAGTTACTGGGATGACGAAAAGTTTTCCCACCTATGTGCTTGCCGTCATCATGTTTCTCAACATTGTGACGCGAAATGAATAGTTGGTGACAAAAAGATTTTTTCAAAAGTGACAACATATTTTGTCACAAAACATTTATTATAGGGACAAAAAAGTTCATCACAAAAATATCACCTATAGGTGACCAAATAAAAATTTTGTAACCAGGAGACTTTTGTGACGACCCTTTGGTGAGGGGGGGAAACAATTTCGTCACTGTCCGTTTTGTACCTATATATTTGGAGAAAAAATATTATACAATTTGAGGACAATTTAATTCTCACACAAATAAAAAAGGGTAGGGGAGATGTCGCGGCTCGACGTGGAAAGGCCCAAAACAAAGTATCAGGGTTTCCAGGACAGAAACTTATTAGTTAAAAGACATGGGCGGGAAGAGGGCCCTTCTCCACCCTTAGAATACCGGACATTTAAAGAGTACTATCAATAATCATATTGTCAAGGTCGGCTAAACTTATGGGGTTTAATAAAATAGCCAAAATTTTTTAGAATTATGAGTATCGTCACCATGATATGGTAGCCCTTTATCGACAAAAATACTTCACCAGTCGATAGGGTGATACGCAAATTCAAATTTTAGAATGAAGTCGCCGTTGAGAATAAGATTGCACAAATTTTGAGATTTATTGGTTCGCCAAAAATGTTAGAATGAATGTCGCTGTGTGAATAACATCACCATGATATTTCGCCAAAATAAACATTTTTCCAATTTGATGATCACTAATTTATGACTTTGCAAACGTCTCACTCTATACACCCAATGAATTGATTTTCCAAGTTTAGACTGCTGCTAGTGATATCGCCTGATTAAATTTAGCCGCCAATTTCAAGGAATGAAGGCATGAGGTGATATTTCATCAGATTATATTTGGCTGCACATCTTTCTCTTCCTCTCGTCTTCATCAACCAGGTAAGGATGATAGGAAGATCGTGGATATCTAGGTCGGGATTAAGAATGGCATAATTGGCTTATGCCCAAATCAAAAAACCTCGCCAAAAAGTCTTGAGGAAACCGTCCTTTCACAACTTTCTTGTAATCGGTCTAAGTTTTGTGAACTCGTCAATTGCCGACGTCTGGTTGAGGGCCTCAGCTTTCCTTCTCATTGGCATTTCTTCTCGTGCTTCTTCATGGCAAAATGTCATGTTCCTCTTTAAACTTCTTAGCTTCATTGGCGTGCGCTCTTTCAGTCTCAAGCTTCGGCCACCCTGTCTCCAGGTCTTTAGCCACCTATTGAGCATGAGTCATCTCATCTTGAATAGATAAGGCATTGGCCTACTGGGTACCTCGCCTCCTCTCACATTTTCTTCTAGCTGGAGGCGAGGAGAAGAGGAAGAGCCTAACACCAATGCCTTATGACAGACAATGACCTGATTGAATACTTGTAAATGTAAAAGTAAGACATGATTTGGATAGAAATAACCACCTTGCTGAGGGAGTGAAGGAACCAATTGGTCGCCATGTTGAGTCCAACCTATTCATCGTCTCCTTATAAGCGGGCAAGCTGCCGCCTTGGGAAAAATTCTCTGCCACAACAGAATTGCTACGGTAGAGGCTTCAAGTCCCAAAAACTCCTGGAGTTGACTGGGTCCCCTCTCCAAGAGCTGCAAAAGTGACAGGTCTTGGCGTTGGCGACAGTAAGAAATGCATTGGATTTGGCGAAGCCTTGGTAGCGGGTCCCTTTTTCTTTTCATCACGGTAGGGTAGGGCCCCTTTCATTTTAATAGGCGAGATGTCTAACGCCTTCTCTCAGGCCCCCGCTTCTAGACTATAGGATACCCTTCCCCATTTGGGGATCACACCATTCGCTTTTGCAACTGTTGCGAGGCTTCTTTAGATCCATCTTTTGACATCACTTGCATAAGAAATATAAGTTAATTAGGAAAAAGGATAGGCGATTTGAAGGAAGAATTCAAATAACCAATCCGGATCTTAGCTTAGAGGGGGGAGTGTGAAGACAACTAGGTTGTAACTCAAGCTATATGGTCCCATGAAGGAAAGAGTCTGAATTTTAGCCTTGAGCATGATAACAAATCTGGTCGGGGAGGAGAGGCAGGTTTCCCGTTGTCTAAATAGGTTAGTTTGAAAAATTAAAGTTGCATAGAGAATTGGCAATAAATGGCATAGAGAACAAATCCTGAAAAATTATTTTGAATTTTATTTGTATAAAAAATATCAAAATAATTAGTGGTTAAAATTTTTGTGCATGGTAAGCATGATAAGTTGGATAATACATTTATTTAATGTATCTTATAGCTACATGTGTTTTTTGTCTTGACCATACTTATGTATTAATTTATGCGTAAAAGCCTGATCTGTATTTTAACAAATTTTAATTACTAGAATGGTTTTAATTTCTTTTTTAGAAATTAAATGGGATTATTATGATTTCTAATCATAAGAATATGGGAATAATTAGCAAATTTTATTGCTAGATGTTTAGAAATTAAATCAGTGTTATTCTAAGATTTATAACTTTAAGAATATGGACATATGATATTGTGTGTGATAGCAAGTTTATTTGCTAGAGTTTTTAATTTCTTATAAGAAATTATTGTTATTTTTTAATCATAAGAATATTGCTATGTGTTCGCAGATTATTTGAGATAATGCGAACATTTGGAAAAGAGGTGGGTCAGAATGGTTACTGAGAATGAATACCCGAAAAAATCCTGCACACCATTGTTCTTTTGTATTACACACAATGATTATTGTAACGGTCTTAGAGGATATTGTTCCACAAGGCCTATTGCTAGTAAGGGTTATTCCGCGACGGTCGGTGTGATTGAAAGTTAAGAAGTAGGGACCTAGCATATTGAAAACATATGGAAGATTCGACGTATTGTCGCAAGAGGTGTCCATGTCCTGCTTCTTTAAGAAGTTGATGCTTCAAGCACCACCTGAGGGTTCTCACAAGGTGCATATTCTATTATCAGCAAACACCTGAGCGTGCGTGAAAGAGAACGATATTGAAAGAGAACGATAGATCTAAACTCGTAGTGATGAGAGAGACCTTTCTGATTCTTATTAGGTTCTTGTTAGTTATGTTAACTGATGTCGTTAAAAACTTCGAAACTTTTAGTGAACATATATGTATCTAGTATGATATATGTTAAGATGGAAATTGATTATTTAATTGTTAATTGTCAGGTGGTGATTATAGTTCATAGTGTTATTAAATATAATGAAATGTAAATTAAAAAGGTATTGACGACAAGTATTACTTATAGTTGTTCATAAATTCTATGGAGATTAATGAAAAAATTATTTAATGTCATCAATCGCAACGTTATTAATTGTCAAATAAGTTTGAGAATGATGGTATTAAACATAGTGATGATATTGCTTTAGTAACTTACCGTTCAGATTTACTTGTCTATAAATACCTAGTTGAGTCAGTAATGTGGTTACTGAAAAAATCTCTTAATTGAGATAATGATATGTACTACTTTGTTAAATTCTAAATAATTCAAAAAATGTGGGGGCAGTTGTATTTTATCAAATAATCATTCTTAGAAATTAAATACGTTAGATTTCTTCATTGGTTCTAAAGTAGGAAAGTAAAATTCCCTGTGAC
>VIGQ01001580.1:25000-32500 GCA_009663005.1 Actinidia chinensis
GATGTTTGGGGCATCTAATTCTCAACTTCATCATCGCCAAATCCGAGTAACCAGCACGGATCTCGAAAAGCCATATTGTTGTCATCGTGCAATCAAACCAGGTCACACATTCGATTCGAGTGCCCACAAGAGTATGTTATAATTGTGGCCCAGCAGTCACATTTTCTACAATTAGTCCGCAAGGAAAAAATATCAACCCGTGGAGTTGGTTCAGTGCAACATCAGAGTCAGGACATACTTCTAATTACTAGGCAAAGGAACCAACAACAGAGGAACCAATCTCGCAATCCGTGCGGTCATTCGCTTCCGAGCGAGGATCTAGAATGGGAGAGGGATTCTTCTACTACCTCCAAGCATGTTTTTCAGGAGAGAGGGGACATGTGCAAAGTCAGGGAGTGCAGGGAAGGGTTATGCACTACTGATGCAACAACAATTCCATCTCAACTGAGCCTTCTGTATTCCGAGGTATTTCTTTTATTTAGCTCTTGGGCCTAGAGTTTTGATTGATTCTGGAGCATACATTCTTTTCTGTCATCATTTTTGCATCTGCCCTTGGAGTTAAAGGTTGACTGTTGCGTCCATCATTATTTGTTACTCACCATTAGGAGTTCGAGTTTTTCCTTAGATCGATTTGTCGAAAAATGTGAGTTAGTGATCTCTGATCGACTTTTTGTCTTTGATTTTGTTCCTTCTGGATATTTCGGGATTTGATTTCATTTTGGGATGGATTGTTTTGTTTCGAATTTTTCCCTGCTCACTATAGATTGCTAAGAAGAGAGTTCGGGGTGTGCACTCAGAAGGGAGTGGTTCTCATTTGTTGAGAGAAGAGTGCCCCTTAGAAACTTCTATTGAGTGACCACGTGTCATGAGTCTATTTAGTTGTATTTTTGGCTAGTCTGATTTCAGATTAGGGTGATTACTCGTGGTGAGTACCTCTTATTGTCTCTGAGTTTTCCGGATGTCTTTCCGGAGATTTATATGGTTTTACCACCCGAAGAGAGGTAGATTCTCTATCGAGTTGCTTCCCAGGACCGCACCTATCTCTATGCCACCGTATCGTTGGCTCCAGCTGAGTTTCATAGCCTAAAGATGACAGTTGCAAGATTTGCAAAATAAGGGCTTTATTCGTCCCTAGTACTCGTACCCCCGCTCGTCGTGGGTGAGCGCCAACTTTAATGCGATCGACGAAAGATGGGTCACTAACGTACGACTTTGTATAGATTATCGAAAGTTGAATAGAGTCACAGTGACGAATAAATATCCTATGCCAGATTGATGATCTATTTGACCAGTTGAAAGGTTCGGTAAATTTTCTCTAAGTTGACTTTTTGAGGTCGGATACTATCAGGTGAGGGTGAAGAAGGAAGAGTATACCGAAGACGCTTTTAGCCCAACTTTCGTTACGGGCATTATGAGTTTATAGTATGCCGTTTGGTTTGACTAATGCCGCTCCAGCCACTTGAGGGACTTTGTGAACCGAATTTTTCCGGCTATTTGGATAGATTTGGGTTGTCTTTGTGATATATTTTGGTTATTCACCATCTAAGGAAGAACTCAAGATCATCTTAGGATATTTTTACAACTTTTAGAGAGCATCAGTTATATGCCACAGTGAAGAAGTGTGACTTGTGGCTACAGAGGTGAAAAATTTTTTTGGGACATTTTTTTTCAGGTAGGTGTTTCTGTGGACCCAGAAAAAGTCAAGGCTTGAGAATTGGCCAGCGGCCTAGAGTGTGTTTGAGATTCGGAGTTTTTCTTGGCTGCGGGTTTTATCGTCGTTTTGTGGAGGATTTTTCATTTTTTTCTTCATCCTAGCGGCACAATTACTAAACTGACCCGAAAGAGATTTAGATGTGTATGGGATGATGGCTTGCGGGAATCATTTGATAATTGAAGAGAAATTGACTTACGTCTCCAATTTTGGTAATACCCTAGTGGAGGTGTTTGGGTGTATACCATCTATCTATTGTGATGCTTCCAAGAAGGACTTGGTTTGTTGTTGAGCATTTGGGTAGATGTAGCCTATGGGTCTAGGCATTAAGAATTCATGAGCAGAACTCTCCTACTTCATATTTGGAGTTAGCAGCATGGTGTTTGCTTTAAAGATTGGAGGCATTACTTGTAAATACGAGAATTTTGAGGTTTTTTTCTGATCACAAGAGTTTAGTATATTTTCTCTCAAAAGGACTTGAATTTAGACAGATGCGATGGAGGAGTTATTTAGCGACTATGACTTGATTTTCAGTATCATCCAGGAAAGGCCAATGTAGTGGCCGATGCCTTTAGTAGAATGTGCCTATTAAGCTAGCGGAAGTGGAAGTTTAGCAATTAGAGAGTGGAAGATGATGGGTGAATTGGAAGTTGGTGGAGATCTTGTGGATTGTACAGGACGTGTGACACTTTATTGGGTTGGGGTAGTACAACCAACATTAGTGAATCAATTCATTGATCGCCCCAACAGAGTAATAGATGAGGGCATACGCTATACGTCTAAGTTAGTGATGGGAGAAGAACAACCAGATGGGTAATGCATTCACATCAGCCTGACAGTTCAAGGGCCGTTTGACGAGACAGCTCATTTCTTTACCCATTCGAGTTTCATTCAGACTCAGGGAAAGCGCTAAGCCACTTGTATGTTCGAGAGATTTTTCGGCTTCATGGTGTTTCCAGGGTCTATTGTTTCAGACGAGATCGAGGTTTCACCACTTCACTCACTCGATTTGGCAAAGTTTGCAAGCTCCACTTGATACTTCAACTACTGTTTAGTACCACATTCCATCCACAGACAGAATGGACAATATTTGAGAGAAACTATTCAAATCTTGGGACCCCCAGACATGTTGCGAGCTTGGTGATGGATTTCAAGGAGCTGGGAAGATCATTGGCACTTATTGAGTTTGAATTACAAACAATAGCTACAGTCCGATCGGAGATGGCACAATTCGAGGCTTTGGTATGGTTTAGACCGTTGTAGATCGCCGGATGTGTTGTTGGGCGGGGAGGTAGGTGATTGCGGATCTATTGATCGGACCAGATAGGATGCGAGAGGAGGGAGAGAGGCCATCGAGAGATCAGACCATTCGACAACGGTTGTTAAGGCACAAAGCGAACAAAAGAGTTATTATGCAGACAAGAGGAGGAGACCTTTATCATTTGAAGTCGGAGACCATGGTTTTCTAAAGGTTATCTCCCGTCGGGGGCGTTTGAAGAGATTCGGTTAGAGGAATCGAGGAAAGTTGTCAACACGGGTATATTGCGACCGTGTTTGACATCTTGCAAAAAAAATTGGGGATCGGGTTGGTAGCGTTTAGCATGACCGCACCAATTGTAGGTCGAGTGCATGTGATGTTTTTCACGTTCGATGTTGGGAAGAAATACGGAACCAGATCCGTCCCATTGTATTTGGAATGGAGAGGGACCTTGAGCTAGAGGGCCCGATGTGTCATACGTTGAGAGACCGATCCGTATTCTTGATACTCTTGAGCATGTCTGAGGGGGGAGATCTATTCCCATGGTTAAAAGTGTTGTGACTTATCACGGGAATGTGAACCTACTTGGGAAAAGGAGGATGAAGTTCGAGGAGCGAAGTACCCATAGTTATTGCGGAGTTGGACCTTAGCAAATTTCGGAAGACGGGAATTTCTTTTTTTGGTGGGGGGGTGGAAATTGTGATGATTCAGGTAATTTTATCATTTTATAAAGTATAATTATTTTTATTTTAGAGGTTGTGCGTTAAATTGAAAATACTAAAGTTGAGTTAATTCGTATTTGACTATAAACTCTCAGGGATGTAATACACATTGTAATTATCTTATATATATTTCATAGTTGACTTGCTTACCAAGTCATTTTCAGTTATTCTCCTTTTCTCCTTTGGTCTCTGCTTCTCTCGGTTCTCTGTGCGCGAAGCACAGAGAGCTTCGTCCATTTTCTTTTCTTTGCTTCTCTATATAACTCATAATTTTTTGGTCTTTTGGAGATATAAAGGTGTGGAATTCTATTAAGCTCTTCTCAAAAATCAAAGGAAACCATTATTTGGAGCACATTTGCACTAAAAACCTAGGGTTGATTCACTTCATTATTTTGCAAACCCTAGGATGTGTGATTCACTTTATTTGGTAGAATTTCGTACCCATTTAATAATGTTTATTTATTAGATAACATAGTTTTATATCTTGTACTCATTAAATTAACTTTAAAGTTGTTATTTTAGTTTATGGACTAATTATAAGAATTAATCTTGTTAATTAGGTGCTAAATAAGCATATGGTGTTAGTTAGATGTTAAATGAGCATGTGGTTATTTGAATATGACTATTGTGGGTGATGTGGGTGGAAGACTAATTACAGTGAATTTGAAAAATTTGACTATGAGGTGTTGTTAGTTAAATTTTTAGATATGTATAGAAATGTGGTTTTTATGAAAGAAAATGGGTAGAGGAAAAATATATATTCGGGCTGTAGACCGGGTGTTTTGCACCATACCCAAGAATTTGGCCAAATGGGTTATACGGGGCCACTCCAATTGATGGGAAACCGCAGCAGAATTTACTCGTCTATTGCCGCACGAGCGGGGCAGAGGAAGAGCTACTTACCCAAATTCGTCAATACGTTGTTTGGATTTTAGTGGTGTTAATAATTATAGATGGCATCATAACGCGGGAATTTAGTGGTGGACTAGTCATAATGGATGCGGTTAATAAAGTTAATTCCGCGGTAATAGATTGCCATCATGCATGGACTTAGGTCCAACAACGTAAATTCTCGGTTAATGATGCCATCGATAATAATTAACACAACAAAATCAAACAACGTAAGAAGAATTTGGGTAAGTACACTCCTCTGCCTCCGCTAGTCGGCAATAGACAAGTAATTCCGCGGCTTTCCCAATCAAGATTGGAGGGCCCCGGATACCCCATGTTGGCCAAAGTCTTGGGTTATTTGCAAAAACACGGGCTACAAGCCCGAAATATATTTTCTCTACCCATTTTCTTTCATAAACCACATTTCTAGACATATATAAAAATTTAACTACAACAACCCATAGTCAATTTTCAAAATTCATGCTAACTTAGGGCTTCCACCCACATCACACCACAAGCGTCATATCAAAATAACCACAGCTCATTTAACATCTAACTAACACCATATGCTTTATTTAGCATCGTAATTAACACGGAAACTAATTATTCTAACTTTTCCATAAACTAACAATAAATTTAAAGTTTAAAATTTAATGAAGTACAAGATATAAAACTAGGTTATCAAACAAATAAAACTTTAAATGGGTAAGCTGCCCTACACAAAAATACTGAAGTGAATCGACCCAGGGTTTGCCAATGTGCATCAAAATACGGGGTTACTTTGGATTTTTGAGAAGAGCTTACGAATTCCACACCTTTATATCTCCAAAGGGACCAAAAATTATGAGTTATAGCAAAAGAAAAGAAATGGACGAAAGATCTCTGTGACTTCGCGCACAGAGAACCGAGAGGACGAGGAAGAGAGAAGAGAAGCAGAACCAAAGGAGAAAAGGAGAAGAAAGAAAATGACTGGTTTAAAGAAGTCAATAGTGAATATATATAAGGATATTAGGAATAGTACATTCCCTAGAGTGTATAGTAACATTCTAATAACTCATAAAACTTTAGTATTTTCAATGTAATACGCACCCCAACCTAAAATAAATAATAATTATACTTTATATAAATGATAAAATACCTGAATCATCACACGTACAACATGAACAAACTCTAACAAAATCATCAAGACTTCAAGAGTGCATACAAAAATTAATAACCGGAAAAGTTCCATAAAAATAAAGCAGTTCATACAAATATAATTATTAAAGCAACCACACAGTGAATAACTTAGAAGAAAACACCAAAATCGGGGGGAAGTTAGAGGAAGTAGAACATTCCTCAATCCTAAAAAGATTTTCTTTCTTCTACGAGTAACTCAAAGATAAATTGCTATTTCATTTTTGAAAAGGCATGCGCAATGCACCATGTAAGATCACAATAAACTTGGAGGAATCATTCATTAGCCAACTCAGACAACATTTAACCAGTAAAGTGATGGACAACAAGTCGGAAACTTAAACTGCAATCAAAAAGCCATGATCAACCTATTATCCAAAAAACGCAATTGAGACAAGACAACACAAAATTAAGACCTATGAAGCAAACCCATATTTCGCCAAACAAGTGAAAGCAAAAAATATATATATATACAAAAAAAAAAAGATACAAAACCCAATAATGAACTCCAAATTCAATTAAGAAAAAAAAGGAAGGAAGAAATCACTAACCTCATCCCAAGGAGTATCAACCAGGTCTAAAAATCAAAAAAACACACAAAAAGGGCCAAAACAGATAAATTAGAATCGCCAAGATACAAACAGACATCCCACGGTGTTCCAAAAGATTGTCCTATAGATTTTGCAAAGCAAAAACTACAATACAATCCCTGGATCTGTACATAAATTTATACTAGTGTAAGGGTATACAAATTTGGTAGCCCCCCCAAAAATCACAGCGTTCCAGAGCATGATTTTTTTTTTGTTGTGGTTGTCCTGAGATCAACCACGGATTCCAGCGGGTGATCTTGCTGTAGCCTCTTGAAATCCCTCATCAGTCCTCTTCCTGAGCCGGCGTCGACATCGGTGCCCCCGTATATTTTTTCTAGAGTAGAACGAGAGAGAGAAGGGGGATCTGGGGGAAAATCTAGAGAGAGAGAGAGAGAGATGAATATATATTTTTGCTGTGTAATTTGTTTCTTGTTTTCCTTAACAAGTCAAGCAGGTCCACGCGCTGTGCGTCATTGCTTGTATAAGGGTAAACTACATATTGTCCCCTCAAAGTGTTGAGTAATTCTTAGTTTACCCTCAGATGTCCTTCTACAAAGCGGATGAAAAATTCTACTACTAGGACGCCACGTGTTTATACATCATGGTTAAAATTGAGAAAAAAGTTTTTACATCATGGTGCATATTGAAAATATTTCGAATATTAGGGGAAAATTCCACAGAAGTTATAATTTTCGTCCACTTTAGTACAAGTGCGTTGAATCCTACATGTTTGAATATCGGGTTGAATTGCAATATTAATAGATAAAGGTATAAAGTAAGAAAACTATTAGCCAGAGGACAAACTAGAAATTTCTCAATACTTTGAGGAGGCAAAGTGCAGTTTACCCTTTGCATAATTGGGAATTTTGTAAATGTTAAAGGAGAAATGATGAGGTGACAACACAGCAGCATCAAAACCAACCAATCACAAATTTTCATACAAAAATTTGTACTCCCTTTTTTTTATCAAATGCATTCTATTTTTTGTCCTTATTATAAAGTGTATTTAGTAAAAAAAAAAGTACAAAATAAATTACCAAATGCACTCCATAATAAGGACAAAAAAAGAAGTGTATTTGGTAAAAAAGGGATTGCAAAAATCATTTTCCTAATAAAATAATAAATTGAATAATTTATGAAAGTACATTCCAC
>VIGQ01001032.1:7500-10000 GCA_009663005.1 Actinidia chinensis
ACAGTCATCCTTCTATAGTTTTAAAAAAATAATACTGATATTAATTTTAAAATAATGTTAAAATTCTTTTGAGAGTATTTTTATGCACAAAATAATATTTTTAATTTTTTCTCAATACAACAATAAAACAAATAAAATATCTTTTTTAAAAAAAAACTTGATACAAAAAATTTATTTTTTTAATTATGTTTTTGATAGGAGCACTAAAAAGTAAAAAGTTAGATTAATTTCTTTTTAAAAAAATTATTGATAACAAATTTTTTAATATGTTAATGGATATATTGAGAATTTTTTTAGGAATCTAAATCAAATGACAAGTTTGTCATGTGAACAAAAATTACTCAAACAGAAAAAAAATTTGACATTTAATTTTAAAAATAAGAGATTTCAGTATTATTTCTAAAAATACATGAATGTGAGGTATTTGTTAAAAATCTCAAGAGAAGTCGGTAAAATTTACCCCAATAAAAAAATACTACTAATAACTTCCGATTAATCTTGGGGTGATTCTATTTGGACCCAAAAAATCTCTCTCGGGCTCCAAATTTTTTGTTGGTAAAATTTCACTTAGACATATCCCTTGAGGATTTTGAATAAATATTATACTTCCCATATAATTTAAAATACATTAACTTCTTACTTTGGATACTATTATCAAAATTTTCACATGAGCTAATTTTTTTTGATAAAAATGACAATATTACTCTATTTTATGAATTTTATATTTTTTAACACACATCAAAATTTAAATAAATTCTCTTTTTTTTCTTGAAATAATTTATATTCAGCTATCTTATAAAATTAATTATTTTTATTTATTATAATAAAAAATAAAAAATTGAGTAATTTAGAAATAAATGGATTAATAGTATTGAGAAGAATTTTTTTATTCATTTGTAATTAATGTATTGAGAAGAAAAAATAAAAAAATCCTAAATTTAAGAAAAAAAATCTGTTATTTTCGCTAAAAATTAGCACCATAAAAAATCTTATAATAATTTGAAAAGTAAGAAGATTAAATCATTTCAAAAAGTATAAAGAAAATGGATGTAATTATCAAAAAACACCCAGAGAGATAAGTGAAATTTTACCGTGGCAGAGATACAATTCTGATGGTTTTGAATACGAAATCCACCCTTAATCTTTTTGTAAATTTTTTTGTGTATATAAGTAATTTTGAGCAAGTAACGACATTTTGCTGTCTTAAATAATTGACAGATTTTCATTTAGCCTAACAAAAAAAATGTTACATTAACTCTTAGATCGTTTGAAACCAGATTATTTGAGCTTTAAGCCAGTCGGAGTTGGTTTTTTTACTTTTTTGTTTTACTTATTTGCTTATTTTTATTAAAGTAAAGCGCATAAAAACAAAAAAATAAAAAAATCTTGACTTTTTTTGATAATAAACTTAAAAAAAACTTAATTTTTAAGCATTACCAACCGGAGCCTTAATCTATTAAATTTTTTAGTTTGACAGAAATGATAAGGGTGTGTACACGAGGACACCACGTGGGGGGGGACTAACTCATACCCACCTCGAGACCCAAACCCAGATTCAGATTTAGATCTAGATCCAAATCAAAACCCGCAGTACACATACTTGTACAGTGGTACCATGCCATACCCTGTAATTACAAACCAGACTCCTCTAACGCTAAGCGCCCTCCCCCTATCCCCACCAATCGCCGCCGATTTCCCTCCCCCAAACACCACAGATCATCAACACACGCACAGAGAGAGAGAGAGCGGATGATCACCATGTGTCTGGAGAGCAGTCTGGCAACATCCTCAAACCCTATTCCCGACTGCCGACTGCCACTACACACACAACATAGGACGCAGATCACAATGGGGGTTGGAGATCAATCGCGGCAACATCGGCGCCTTCCGTTTCCGGGAAAACTCACGAGCGACCTCACGTCGAATTTGTCCTGTTTTTGTGTGATCGGGTTTCTCTCGTTATTATGTGTGTGTGCGCGCGCGCGCGCGCGGGGTACGGTGGCGGCAGGGTTAGTGGTGGTGGTTCACGGTGAAAGCGGAGATGGTTGGGGTGGGGGAAGTGCTGGTTTGGGTTTGGGTTTGGGTATAAATAGGATTGCCACTTAGCCACACGTGGCCACGTGTCACATTCTGTCAAAAATTTTGATGGGGTTGTGATTAGAGCTAATTCAGGAAAATTAATATTAAAGGTAAGTCAACAAAAATTTTGTTAATGTTCAGCATATTAATTGATCAATACTTTAATAGAAAAAATATAGTTTGCTACTGTATAGTTTTTTTATTATACAGTGCAGTAAAAAATTTGGAGTTTCTCATTGAAAATTATAAAAAATTTTAATTTAATATAAAAAAATCACCCCCCCCCCCCCCCCCTTTAATTGAATACAAATCAATCATCGATCAGTATCAATTATATCAAAATAAACGAGTATAGTTCTCTAGTCATACGCATTAAGTTATAAAATAGATTTAACGATATTAATTGTATCCGATTAATATG
>VIGQ01001032.1:15000-25000 GCA_009663005.1 Actinidia chinensis
AACTCTCAAAGGAAGGCTTTAGGACTGTTTGCTGAACTCTTTTGCTAAACCACAAAACCAAGACATCAAATTTAAAGCGAAGACAAAATGAAGAAGCAACTAAAGGAAGCATTCAAAGAAATCAAAGACAGTTTTAGCAGTGTAATTGGACACCCATTTTTGTGAAATTCCTAGACAAAGCCCACGAAACAGTATAATGTAGTGACACAAACAATTGATAAAAACAAGTAAAAGATTCACTTGGGTGCTCATAATTCTCCCTTTATCTTTCCTTCTTCTTTTTTTTTAATTTTGGTAATGGAATAGTCTTTTCCAATTGTCCTCCGTCACACGAGGGGAATCTGTTATGTGAGAGGGGCTGTTGAAGACGTGAAAATGGGTATGAATTACCGTTTCCTTTCCTTTAGATTGATTGAGATCATGAAATCGGTTGGTAATGTATAACCAAGCATCTCCAACAATCTTTCCAATTTTGAACCAAACTCCAACCAAAGCCCCCTACCGAACTCTAATATTGATATCGAATAATTCTCGCAGATGGTTCTTTCAATACACCCCAAAAAAACCCTAATACTTAAGACATATCAAGCAATCTTGCAATTTGAAACCCAAACTCCAAACCAAAGCCCCTAACACCCGTTTGGCAGCACGATATTATTTTTGGTGGATTTTGTATGATGGAGGATTGAGAGGGGATTCGAAATGAAGGAGGATTTTAATAATAAGGTGGGCCCACCTTTTAAGAAGTGTGGATTTATATTTTTGGTGTTTTGGATGTGTTTGAAGAAGGGGATTTCGAAGTTGGAATGATAGGATACAATATAAACGACAAATTACCCCTACTTAATTAATTAGTTGTTTCATTTAAATATAATTGTTTAATTAGATCAAATATATATTAATTAAATATTATATGATTAAAATTTTTTTTTAATTCAATATTAATATATAATTTAAATATATATATATCTATTATTGATTTTTTTGAGTTAAATAATTATTCAAATTAAATGTCTTATATTTTTTAATTATTAAATTAAAAAAATTAACAAAGAAATTATCATTTTTTTTATAATTTTAGAGATGAGAATACGTGTTTGCGGCATTTTGCTTTTAGAAGGAGGCCCCTCACCTGGGGAACTTTTCCGTGGAAGTTTCCTCTTCCTTTTCTTTTATGTTCTACAAGCAGCCTTCAACTACGCCTCTCTCAGTCTCTCTGATAAACAACGCCTCTCTCTCTCCCTCTCTCCTCACTGATAAACATCAAGCAGGTTTCGGATATGTAATTCGTTTCTATACGCCTCGGTGATCTGCCCACACGAGGGCACCACCGTCTTTCACCGCCACGCGTGTCATTCATCGCGTGACCACGGCGGGGTAACCCTGTCCTTGGCTATCCCGATTGTGGAGGGATTTGGAAGCCATCGGAGAGGAAATCAGGGAGACAAAATTGTAAGCCAAACCCGGGAAGATGGACAGAGGAAGGGAGACCAATCCGGGAGATTGCCAAATCCGGGTCCATCTCCGGATGCCAACAACCGTAACTGAACTCTAATTCATACGAAGAATTCTCTCAGAGATGGTTCTCCAAATATTCAACCCCAGAAAAAACCCTAATTCTAAAGCATCTCAAGCAATCTCCAAATCTCTACTAAACCTTCAAAATGAACACCTAACGCAATCTAATATCCGTAATAGTGCAATTCTGACAGATGGTTCGTCCAATCATCACCCACGACCAAAAACCCTACATTCCAAAACAGAGTGACTTTTCCCTTCTCAGGAATCAGGTTTCCACATTACATACCCAATAAATCCCAAAAAGACTTAGAAAAATCTAACCCTAACCACGCCACTAAAGCACTTCCTCAGTTTGAACTTCAACTGTGTTTCATTTGTTTTACCAATTGCAAAATCCGCATTGAGCATACCACACACTCATCTCAAATAATCTTCCAATTTTTCAACAAACCTCCATAAAAGAACACCTAACAAGCAATCTAATATTCATATTAACGATTCTGACAGATGGGTCGTCTCCATTTCACCCAAGAGAAAACCCTAAATTCTAAACCTATTTGGTGTAAGGAAAATATAAAAAGATGAACTTCCCCTTCTCAGGCATCTCTTTTCCACATGACAGACCCAATAAATCCCACAAAAGACTTAGAAAAATCTACCCTAACCACGCCACTAAAGCCCTTCCTCAGTTGACTTCAATTGTGTTTCATTTGTTTACAAATTGGGCAAAATCCGCTTGTAAGCTACAACACGCTCCAATATCTTCCAATTTTTCAACAAACCTCCTAAAAGAAGCACCTCACAGCAACTCTACTATTCATAATTACCGATTCTGAAGATGGGTCGTCTCAATTTCACCCAAGAAGAAAAAACCTAAATTCTAAACCTATTTTGGTTGCTAGAAAATATAAAAACGAGGAACTTCCTCTTCTCATCGCATCAGCTTTTCCACCATGACGGACCCAAAATCCCAAAAAATACAGAGAAAAATCTACCAAACCATTCCGCTACAAGCACATCCTCAGTTGACTTCAATGCTGTGGTCTAATTTAAACTAAAAACAGTATTCAAATAATTGACGGTCGAGTTCACCGGGACCAAAACGAGTATTGTTGACGAAAAGGACTTGTACCTGAGAGAACGAAGTGCTTTGTTTGGGGTTGAAGGCAAAGCGAGTAAATTCCAGAAGTGCAGAAGATAAAATCCTCTTGTACGATTTCTGATTGGTGGGGACACCCGGTGCCTAGATAATTCAAGGTACATGAGAAGGCGGCTAGCACCGACGAAGACACCCCAAACGAATTGAATGATAGCCGATAACAACTGCCATTGAAGAGAGAAACCCACAAAATATCATGGATGAGAGAGAGAGAAGATTGATGTACGCACTTGGGTATGTGAATTGATTGGGTCTTCTTGCTACTCCAGGTGAGAACCAGAGTAACACCGTGAAAGAGAGGACTCAACCCCCATCACTCCTCCTTCCCCTCACTCTCTCTTCTCCTCTCTCTCTCTCTCTCTCTCTCCTGGGTTGGGATACGTAGAATAGCGTAGTGTGATTGGGTGAACAAGATGGGACGAAAGCTCGCGCAAATATATTTAAATTCATATGTTTTTTTCATTGGTCTTTTGCGTCTTGTAGTTAACCAAATCTAACTAAGGCAACGTTGGATTGCCACTTAGAAATATTACTATGTGTTTTCAAGTGCATGAATCACATGTAAAGTTTTACGTTATGTTTTACTGTTGGTAAAAATATCATTTTGATTAGATATTTTTTTGGAAAAAAAAATACTTTGAGGACCAATTTCATATTTAATTATTTATTATAGATAATAATTTTTGAGATTTTTTTTATGTTTTCTAAAAAAGGAAACTATTGAAAAATCCCTTAAAATAAATCTCAGTGGTAAAGAAGAAGGAAAAAGATTTTTGGTAAGCTTATGTAGAAGTAAAGGTATAATTCATGTTCTTACAAAAAATAATCAAAGCATTATATAACCCTATTGTCTAATTGTACAAAATGTTCTCGCTTTTTCACACAAGTCAAATCACCCCATATTAAATTTACAGAGGTGTTGCGTTGGATGTCCACCATTCATCGCCGCCGTCAATGTCCAATGTCCGCCATCACCCTCCATCGTAACTATCCAACGGGGTCCTAGTCTTTTTCCAAATATGAGTAGATATCCTTGATTTTTTACGCTAGTCAGCTAAAAATGCAACAACAGTTGCTAGTAGTAATTGCAGTTAGTTTTTCGGGTTGGGACGAAAGATCCAACATTTCTTTATATTTTTTTAAATAAGCCTTTTTTAGAGAGACATTTTCAAATTGTTGAACATTTCAATTGTGAAAACTATGTCCATTGAAAAATTTGAATTAAACATGAAAATGATGAGTCCATGAAAAATGATGGACATTTATATTATAAAAATAATTTCTTGGAAGAAATAAGTTAGAGCAAAATTGACCCTTGAAAAAACTACTGCTACAACACAGCTGGTGCATAATGCTGGTTAATCATGTGAAAGATAAAACTGAGTGAACATTGCTAACCAAACAACCTTGTCAACACCAGTTGGGGTCAATTTTTACAAAAAACATCATTATTTTCAGGTATATATTCATTTTTTACCAAAATTAATTTTTGAGATTTTGAAGATATTTTGCTAATTTTTATCAAAATAGTTTTTTTTTTAGTGTTTTTTTTTGTAAAAAAATTCAAAATATCAAACAAATTTTCTGAAAACCTTCTGCATAACGACTAATCCGCGAAAAATTAGTACCTAATAGAAACCATTCCTTCTGATGAGATGAAGTAGCTTACACAGTATGAAGGAAATATGAACAAATCAACTAACCTCGAAAACAGAAAACAAGTTGGATTTAGAAACTAATCCACATGAATAGAAACATTCATAAAGACGTTTCTTCAGGCGCAGCATCAGAAACAAGCACCTACATAATCCTCAAAAAGTCTGTAACTTCAAGGCAAAACAGCACAAAGTCGCTCTTCATACAGACTGTTTCACCCCATTAGCAAACCTAATTATACAAATAACGATCTCGTAGGAGGGGTCGAGAGAAGATTATCACACCGAGACTCGTTACTCTTCCCTTCTTCCTATAGCAAAAATATATTGAAATCGACAACTGTTGTAGAAGCGGAATAAAATGCAAGTTCCAAGTCGTAACTATACCCATTAGCAAACGCACCTCTCAAGCATTTTACTATCGTGCAGAGGATTAAGCATGTCGAAGTTTTAACTTGAAGCTTGCTAACTTTATGCAAGAGCAAACTGTAAATTTCAATCTTACATAATGAATTAGAAACATCTCAAACATATGGACAGCATTGTCCTTGCTGACTCAAGTAAAAAAGGTCCTAATGATAAAATCTTACCCACGTGGCCAATTATGCTGATACTGATCAAATTCAAGTTCAGAAAAGACTCGTATAAGCACTAGCGAAGGATAAATTTACTTTTCAATAGTCCGAAAAATTGGCAGTGGGCGGCCCAATGCCCTAGAATATTTTTTACAAATATTACATATGCCGTGATATACAAAAACTCCCCAAAACTATTCATATTTTTGTTCGTTAGAACGCGCATGATCCACTAATCACAATGAGTTTTCTAATCACGAGTCAATTTCACGAAACATCGCGAATAGTTCACGTCCTTATTTAAAACAAAATGTCCGCTCCAAGGCGATTGGTACTGCCGTAGTCAAATAGATGAATGAAATTAGCCAAGCTATTCCATATTGGACATCATCAAATTTGAGTCAATAGAAAAACGAAAATCCTAAATCTTCGACACAGATCATGTCAAAACTGTGCAAGTGGTGGGGTTGTCATCGTGTGCGTGAATTCATAAAGATAACTAAATGCTCACAATTTGCATTGTTTACATGTGCAGCTCCTGGCGTTGGAGCCGAGGAAAACGAATCCATACATTATGAACTTTAACTGCCTAATCAAAAACTAAAAGTAGTAAATGGCATCTTGCAAAAAATTATTCCATCATATTAATTCCGCAATAAATCATAACAGAATGTGTTCATAAAAGAAATCGACTTTCTAACCCGTGCTTGTGTGGCTGACCCTGACACGATTCTCTGGAACTGGTTAGTTGTCGCGACATCACGGGTTTACTAAAAGGATAGACTTGGGAAATGATCGTCCGTTATTGGCAGCTCCTTGTATGTTGAGAATGAAGTGACCAAATTGTATTTCTGAACATTCTTCAAACGATGGAACCTTTATCCCCCGAGGAAACTGAGGACCATGACCGATAAAAATAGTCCTCATTGAGAAGAATGCATTATCGTAACCCCTGTGCTCACTCCGCATTCTTTCCTATTCGATCTCCTTCTGTTCCACCACCTTAGCTCATCCTCGTCATGCAACCCTATAATCGGTGGAATCCTATCACTTGCAAGTAATGCAACCGACTGGGCAGCTCCTCTTAAGATAAACTTTCAAATTGCTTTCCCGTTATCGACTTCCCTGAGTTCATCCTTCTTTCATCTTTGGCCACTTGGTCGGATGGAGACAAACCAGCGGTTGGACGAATTGCAGCAATGGCTATAAGATTGAACCCAATCTTTCGATTCATCCATGGTGCCAAATCGTCAAGAAAGATCAACTTCTTATCACACATGTACCGACCATTCCCTGATCAACCACCATGATTACAGTACATCCTCAAAAACCCCTCTTTTCTCTAACCCCTGATCACCCTCCCATCATACGTATCGGGATCCTACAACTGCTTCAGTGATTTCGGGATCATCAGGCCTCAACCTGATGCCCTGATGATCTGGTTCCTCAAAATACATGTCATAAACACAAGGAATTTCACTAAGTTGGGGAAGATCAAAATAACCCTAAAACCGTATCGGGACTCGTTCTTCAAAGGCCGTAACCATTATAAAACATACATAGTTTATCAGGGCAATTCCACAAACCTTTCTTTACACCTCAGAGCAGGCCAGAATAGGTTGAAGCCTTCAACCAAGGTTAGCACAGTCTCCACAAGGGCTCACCCAACCACCACTTTGGCTCATGACTCCCCATAGTGAAACTCTCACCAGTGTGAGGATCCACAAAGTGATTGTTGATGATTCCCATGATATGCAGGTACAAACCAGTGACATTGAGTAATATTGGGAAAGTTAGAGTTGGGAAAAACAGGGATCAGACCCGTTTCGGCCTCGGTCCCGTTGGTAATCAGGCGATTGATGTTGGGGGTTGGGGTTTTTGTATGGTACCAAATCGAAACATCGAGGAAATTAAGAGAACTACTGGGTTGATTCAATTGGTGAGGTTTTCGGGCGAAATGGGGATGTGGGTCCGAAAGGTGCGATTATGGTGGGATTTGGAGTTGGTGAAGAGAAGAAGAGGAAGGCGAAGGCACGGCGCGGAGAAGGCTATGCAGGTGATGATGAGGAATAGAGATGAAAAGGACGGTGGTGGTGGTGGGGTTTTTGATTTGGAGATGAAAGTTGGTCAGTGTTGAAGGAGAGAAGGGCTGTGTTTGGGTTTTGGTGTGGTCTCTTCTTGACTTGGAACTGGATTTGGCTTGTTTTCTGGGTCAATTTAGGGATCTGGACCCCCCCCCCATAGAGGTAGAGGAATCGACTTGTATTGTCCGGTAATTTGCAAAAAATCAGGATTTGGGGATCTGGGTATACTACAGAGACAGAGAGAGGGATAGTAGAAGACTGGTGGGTCGTTCTTCAGGGGTTGGAGATTTGAGGATTGATGTGATGTGGTTGGGGCCTTGTTTGGGTTAAAGAGAGAGAGAGGGTGGAGGTGAATTCTGAACCCCTGTTGAGAGAGAGATGAGAGAGAGAGAGAGAGCGAGAGATTAATTCTGTATTCTAATAGTTCTGAAAATTCAAGATTTTGTATGTGAGATAAAGAGATGGGTGTTTGTGCTTCAAAGGGGTTTTTAGAGATTTTCGATGATTCTGTGATCGGGGGGGGGGGTTGGGCTTTTGTTTGTTTAGACCAGAGAGAAGGGCGGGGGGGAGTGGTAGAGAGAGAGATTGGAGTAAGAGAAGGGAATGGGTTGCTGGGAAAACATTTGAGAGGTATCATTCGGAGAGGACTAGAGGCGAAGGTGGCGTGGCGTTTGGGATGGTGCTGGTGGGGTTGGCATCATTTGTTGAAAGTTCCTCCTTAAATCCTCTGAATCAAATTTATGTGGTTTTAATATTTAAAATTGTATCATTTTGAAAAACAACCAAGCATAAAATAAAACCTAATAGACATTAATTCCTAACAATTATTAGACAGTATTCAATTCAAGCGACAACCACGCTGTCACGGGCGTTTATTCTTGTTTTTGGGTGATACACGTTTTTCATTGGAAGCATTCCGGGAACATTTATCACCTGGGATTATTGTAGCATCAACGGTTCTATTGACGCGGTTAAACTTCAACGATGAGAATAAAGCAATGTTCAACAAACTTCATCATCCTTACAGTTTGAAAATTATTAGAGATCAAATTCACATAAACAATCAAATAGGGAAGAATTAAAAATGTATGTTATAATTCTCATAATCACAAAGCCAAAAACTATTGAAGGTTGACTCACAAAACTCTTAAACATTTTTAAAAATCATAGCTTCATGAACTAAGTGGTTCGCTCTTAATAAATAATATAAGTCAATCTCTGGCTGCCTTTCCTTAGCATTCATAATTTTTTTGATGTATGTAATTCTTTTTGCTTACTAATTTGGGTTATTAAGATTTCTAAAGATTTAAATGAATTTTATTATTTTGTCTTGCTATATAATAAATGCTATAGCTGAATCAGTATCGGTGATGGGGTGAGTGATTGCCATGGGGAAGATTGTGATGCAAAGTCGTAAACTTGGCATGGATTTAATTTCTGAACCAGAAACTTTGAAATTTTACAACAGGTTATGATGGGAGAAATGGTTTTGGGTGTTTAGAAGGGATTTATGTCTACAAGTAAAGCATAACAACAAATTAAATTCAAGGATGTTTGTTTATTCAAGATGTGTTTGGTAACAAGGAGAAGGTTTTGTCGTCCTAAAGAGAGATTATTTGATACAAAAATCCAAATCAAGAGAGAAGAATTAGTTTGCGAAGCCCGACTTATATTAAACAACTAAACTCTGGACAAGTGTAGTGTGACAAATATTGTGATTATTAATTATATTGAAAAGTCAACCATACTCCTGCAATACCGAAGTAATTAATTGGATTGCAAAACCCGACTTAATATTAAACTGGACAAGTGTAGTGCAAATATTTTGGTTAGTAATTTTATTAAAAGGACAACCGTGCTCGTGCAATAACCCCAGTATATTCATATTTTGCTATCCCAAAGAAAATATCGTTGTGCAAGCAATTGAAGGTAAAATTATCTCTGGCATATAAGCCCTCATGGGTAGCATGTTTGGTGGAAAGGAGTTCTATTGGGGGTCATCAAAATTATATCAGAATCATACCCTCCGATCTAAGAGACAAAACTCTTTAAGCATATGTGGAGCCGGTGGCGTGTTAAACTACTTCCGGAAAAAAACTGTGGAAATTCATCTTTTTTTTCATGGCATTCAATTGGATAACGAGGACTACATAACTAACATATTTTTGGTTGATGCTCAATGATACTAGATTATTGCTATTTGGGATGCTGTTAGCTTTGACACTCTTACAAGACTAAAAGAGATAGAGCCACTTGCCATCCTTGTTTGAATTTTAATATTACCGAAAATGTTTGCTTTAGCTTTTGCCACTGCGAAATTTTTTAGGATTCTGTTTGGCTGAGGATCGTCGAGCGATAACTTTTTTTTCCTTAGATAACTTCCTTTATATTCCGCGTTTGAATGGTTTAAAACGTCCCGAATAACTTTTCTTCCCTGAATAACTTTTCTCCTAGCGACGGAAATAGAGACGGATAATTTTTGGTGGCCTTATATACACACACATGATCTTCCGATGTCTAAAATTCGGTTCTGAACCTGATCCGTTGTCTATTAGGGTTTAAACCTGATATACATTTATGATTATTTCCTTATACCCCACTGCTCTCATCGCTCGCTCTCTAATATGATCTTCCATTGCCCCGTTTTTGATTATTGGACTAGGCCGGATTAAGTGGAATTGAACTACTATTCAGTCGAGTCTCGCGTTTGTTTTTAACATGACTCTCAAACTACTAGTCCCCAACAGACCCAATAGCCCCATACTTGGGACAACTTATTTATCGGTTTCCATAATTTTTTTACAGTCTCTAAATAATCGAACTACCGTGGCGCAATCAGGTAATCAAACATGCCCTTAGAGGTTTGCCTTCTCTACTCTCTCCTCTAATATAACGCGTGCATGGATCTTGCCTTTGTCTAATTATGGTTCTGAACCTGACATACCGCTCTGATCCGTTGTCTAATTAGCGTTTTAAAGATGATATATAGTTTATATATTTTCCTTA
>VIGQ01001591.1:17500-20000 GCA_009663005.1 Actinidia chinensis
TTGTACTTTTAGAGGAGCTACATTGTTCTATACATGTATTATATTAATATTTGGGATTTTTTATGTATTTTTTATTTTTCTGCAATAGGAGCTTATTGAGAAAACACCACTTCCCATCTTCATTTACTAAGTCATTATCTATTTATTTTAACTTTTGACTTTTGTTCAGAAATAAAAAAAGGGGGGTGTGGGGGGTGTGGGGGGGGGTGGTGTGGGGTTGGTTGGGTGCGGGTGGGGTGGGGGGTGGTTGGGGGGGGGGGTGGGGGAGGCGTTCTTGGAAGGAAATAGAATTTTTAGCATTCATTTCTAGCCAAGGACTGCTCTTTATAGTAATGTTGGTTAGTGTGCTTCTATAGGATTCAATGTAGACCAAGCTAGGTGATAAGTAACAGTGTATTGCAGATTTGCAAGTGAAACAGAGGTGAGCAATTTCTGATAGATGTGGAGGTGAATAGGAAAAATTGGTCTTAGTTTGAGGTGACCACATATAGGGCATGAGCTTGCGCCAAGGCATGAGAAAGGGGTCAATGAGTCCTTATTATATGGTAGGAAGTGTAATAACCCGAACCACAAAAATAAGTATTAAATTAAGTAAAGAATTAATTTTATGATTTTTCGAAATAAAGTATAAAATTAGGGAGAAAAAGGAAACAATAATCGCACGTTGGGGACACGCGGGTGCGTGCATGGAGACACGTGTGACACGTGTCACCACAGTGAGGATAGGGTGTGCTGACTGTGGCAGATGTGCGCATTGCATGCTGCCTGTGGTGTGTTGCATGTGAAGAAGTAAAGAATAGGCGCTAAATTAAAGCAAAGGTGAGCTTATAAAAGTGCCCAGCAGCTCTTACCATCTATTCATCTCACGCAAACAGGAAAAATAGAAAGATAGAGAAAGTAGTAAAAACACACAGAAGAGAAAGAGAGAAGAAAAGAACTGAGAACTAGAAAAAAAAAAAAAAAAGGAAAGAAACAGAAAATAGCGACGAACTGCTATAAACGAGGAAATTCTAATTTTCTCTCCTTTATCTTTTAAGTCTTTGTATAGAACACCGGAATAGTACAATTTTTAAACCCTCCAAATATCTCAAAAAAGATGCACAATAGGTATTTGTTAAAAATACAAATTTGACAAATCGGAATCGTATTTGTCACGAGCGCCGCCGTATTTTGATCCGAACTTTTTCACGATCTCCGAAATTACTGATTAAAGAGTCGTTGGAAGATTATTAAAATTATCTACAACTTTATTGAAAATATTAGATCCAATTAAGACTCTAAATGGTGGGTATATAATTGACCTTTAAAATGACGTACGGAAACTGGAAATTAAAGATAGTTTGAAACAGGAAACTGTTAGTATTTTATAAAAATGTTCCAGAGGTTATAAAAATATAATAAATGTTGATATGGTAGATGTATTTATGTCCTAGTTATATTTATTTAATTCATAAAATTCGGAATCTTTAAATGCTCAAAATAAGTACCAACCAAGCCACTGTCAGTGAACATTCTGGCAAAAACTGAAAAATAGGTAACGAATCTCTAAAACAATAGTTACGTAGCTTATTAATTATAAAATATTTACTGTAGATAAAGTTAGTCTAGTTATAGTATGTAAAACATTTGGGATTCAAATTAATTTGAAGAATTTATACAAAATAATATACTAAATGGCTTGTTTTAAAATAATACTGAGAATATGATGCAGAAAATAATCCAAATTATTAAATTGAACTGCTATCTAAACGTGAAAAATTATGAAAGTTAATATATTGATTATAGCAACGAGGACAGGTTAAGTCTAAGATTTGTTTAAACGTAGGAACCGAATTCAAGGAACATTAGCCCGGAACGCTAACTCGCGACGTGGTAGGAAGAGAGAGTTGACAGAACGTTCGGTGAGTCTTGTTATATTTATTACTTTAAAATGATTTTAGATTGACGCATGTATTGTTTGAATTATTGAAATGTGTTATGGTATTTCGGATAAAATGCATGCTGATGTTTAAATGTGCCATGAAAGGTTTTAAAATGATTACCTGTGAAAAATGTGATAGACGACACCATAGTTCGAACAATGCCCCGACCGCTAGGGGAAAAGAATATAGCGAGAGGTATGAAATAAGGGTGGATCATAGCCAGATGATCGTGGGTTGATACGCCATATTTATGTTAGGGTCGCTCCATGATTACTGTGTTCGTTGAACGGGATGATGTGTCGTAAGTGTCAATCCAATATAATTGCATTCTTGATTGAAACAAGGTAAAATGGGCCTAGATGAGCCATGATCTGAATTGAAAAAGGATTGGCAATTAAATTATTTTCTGTTTGAAAGAATTTGATAGTATAATTCATGGCACCGTTTGTATTATATAACTGACTCACACTAGCCTTGCTTAAGGAGTAGTCGTGAGTAACCATTTCAGGTACTAGATCGAGGTGGGGCGAGACTGAGGCAGATACATTAGTCAGTTTTTTATCCTATGTATGATATTA
>VIGQ01001591.1:25000-35992 GCA_009663005.1 Actinidia chinensis
CTCAAGGGATTTCTTTTTCTAGTTGATTGGACTACATAATTGTAGTCCAAACGCCATTTAACCAACCTGAAGTTGGCCTTCTTTAGTTTATTATATATTTTTATCAGTTTAGTACTTATAGTCGTGTCTGAGTTCATTGCAGGTTAATGATGAGCAAAAGGCAAAAGTGGGCAAAGATACACGAGAGTTCGAACTCCCTTGCTTACAATTTAGAAAAGTGGTGAGAGCTAAAATGGAAAATCCAGTCTCGGTAATTTGGGCCATAACTTTTTAACTCCGATATCTGATTGAGCTTATTTTGACGCGTTGGAAGAAGATTTAAAGGGCTGCAAATTTGTCTCCTAATAGGCATTGGCTGAGTCGATCTGAAAGTGGTCAAAAAGAGAAATAACGTACGGACAGATTAGAAGTTTTGAAGTTTCCTAATCCTATTAAGGATTCTAATTTGTGTTGCTTATAAATACTTCTTATCTCTTAGTTTGCACGAATATCTTTAGTTAGTGCTTTACTTTAGTAGTTTCTTTTCAGCCTTTTAGTTTAGGTTTCATATAGTCTATGATTTATTTTATTTTTGTAAAGTTTTAATATTATCATCCAAGGTCATTTTTCCATAACCGGAATATCCTTTTAATTTTTATTTACATGCTTTTTTTTAGCCATGCTTGGCTATTTGTTTCCCAACTTGGAATTGATTGTGAAGGTTTGATTTAGGGATCATGATTAACAATGGGGTATTTTAATTATCACCGATTTATTTTCTTGATTTTCTTTTCTCCCTCCTTCTTCTCTTTTTTTGTTTTAGAATTACGTTTCCGAAAACTGGGACGTCCTATTATGTTCGATAAACATTTCTTTTATTCGGATCGATGATGCACTAACCATGATTAACACCGATTTATTTACTTTCGAAAACTTGGTGAGTCCTATTATTTCGATACATCTTTGTGATGCGAATCGATGATGCAACGGCCTTGATTATAACAATCAGATTTATGTCTAAGTAACGTTTAATATATGAATGCGGCCATATATACGTGCGTCCTTGTAACGTTATGCGTGAGTTGGGTTCATTATATATTTGTTTGCACCTAATTCAGAATTGAAAGAACAATTGTTTTTTAAAAGCTAAATCTTCCAATCCGAGACCCACGATGTGTCGAAAGATTTTAGTTATAAGAAGCTCCTTGGGATTCCGAGAAACCTAATTGATGGGATCAATTGATTTCGAGTTTGTTTTAATTAGTTTAAATCAATTTTTTATTGTTTTTTCTTTTATTTTAGATTTAGTTTAAAATCATCAAATCCAACCACAGTAAGAATTTTTAATTTTTATTTGTTATTTTAGTTCCATTCCAATATAATTTTCTTTCTATTTGATCGGTTAATATAAGTGTAGTTGAGTGTTACAACACTTATATTTTAGCTAGTCTCCAATTGGGAGAGAACGATACCGCATTAATCGGTTTATTACTAACTTCGCGACCCGTACACTTGCGTTAAAGAAGTTCACTTCTGGAGCGAATCACTAGTAAAAGAAAAATATTATAATATATTTAAATCCTGAAGAAGATGCACCAGCAAAACAAAGTTCAACTAAACAAGTTGGTATATATTCCCAAAAAAAAAAAAAAAAGTTGTATCGAAAACAAGATTTTATTCGTATTCCAAAATATTTATTCACTATTTGCATTTCAAAGCTCTTGATATACAATAACCGCAGTGCAATCATATTTAACTCATCCGCATTGGTTAGTTTGTACAATACTTTTTATTGACACCGCATTTCGTTGCTCTTGATAATGCTCAATATAGTTGACCATGAGAGAAGATAGTATTGGCAAATACATACCAACAAATCAAGTGTTTGTTCCTTGGGCTTTGTTAATAGTCATAGCAAAGTCAAAGTCTAACAGAAAAGTGCTTCCTTGAAAGTAATTGGCTCTTATCATCTTCAGAAAGTTGCAAAAGGTATCCTATGAAAAAACACGTCTTTTTCCTTGTGTTGTTCCTACTGACATTTCTCTGCTCTATAACATTTCATCAAGATTTCGACAATTAGACGAGACCAATTGCTTAACCCTCTGGTGGATCTTCTTTTCTAGAAGTATAATGGGGGCAATTTTATGAGGCGGCAATCTCATTTGGGGTCAAGTTTGTAAGAAATCTTCATATATCTTTATTCATGTTGAATCCAAAGTTTGCTCAAAACTTTGTAAACTTGAGTTTGTGCCTGGAACAGTTTTAATAAGTTTTTCCATTTATATCATCACAAAATCATTTCTTGGAGTCATTACTGCTATTCTCATCAACAAAAAAAAAAAAATTTCATTGAACATTTTTTTTTTGCGTAGCATTTACACTTGGGAAAATTGTAGCAAGACTGTTTCCAAAGATTCATTGTCCTTGATGTCCATTCACATAAGGGAAAAGCTATTGATGTGGGAAGTCTAATTTTTGTCCATCTTTCATACAACTGGTTCTTACCATCAACCAACACATAAGAGAAAATTTGCAGAAAGAATTGTCAACTTTTGCTCTCATATTTGAGTTAATTAATTTTTTCAATGAATTCATGAGAGTTGAATAACCAAACTAGCATATATGGTTTCTTCCTAATTGTTTAGGAACAAACACGTAATTCTTGATGGAAATCAGCCACAAAAAAACAATTTTTCACCAAAAGCAATGAGGACTCATAATATCTTGCAACAGTTGATTGAGGGCTTCAATAGCTTGTCGCCTAGACATGGATGCCTCATCCCAAATTATCAACAATAACTGCGCCAATAATTCAGCAAGAGCATTTATTTGCTGACAGTGATGTTGTGGATTCTCAATATTGATGGGAATTTTAAAGCGGGAATGCGCTGTGTCCTACTACCAGGTGAAAGTGATGCAGAGCTACACCAAATGTTGTTGTAGCAAGTGCAATAAAAACCCCTAGTAGACCCTAAACCTGTTGCCAAGTAGGGCATGATACAAAAATATTTTCCTAGTTCTCCAGGGACCATCAATGAAAAAACATCCACTTTTTTCACCAAATTTTTTTTCTAAAATTGCATCATTAGGCTTTTTTGTTGCCTTAAATTCAATAATGTGACTGCAGTAAATATTATCTTTGGAAACAATAATTGCACGTTCAAGTTCATCTTGTAAATCTTTAGATGTGGAATCATCAAATTGCAAATGCCAACATTGGAAAATCCCATAGATCCAAATTCTTCCCCCAATTGATTTCCAAAGTAGAGTTTATACTTTGAAGCTTCACTTTGATTTGATTAGTACTTAAAACCTCCAATCTTATCAAAAATCATCACATGTACATTTCAAGTTACTCCACAACAGTGTTTGGGAAAAAATTAAAGGATTACAATAAAACAAGTATTAAGCAAATAGACGTTGGCAAGCTGTATGACATTTTATATAATGAAGCTTTCATAAAGACAATGCTCTAAGTAATCATCTAACTCAAGTAATTCGATTGTGTAACAAGTGCAGCCTCACTGGAAAGGATTCAACTCTAATACCATTGACATTTTTTAAATCATAAAACATGTTGAACCGTTTACATGACTAATAAGGAGACGTAGCGATAATATCGTTCTCCTTATGTTGGATTTGCAACAAAACAACTCTACCAAATCAAGTGGGCCTTGTTTCCTTGGGTTTCAAAATTTTTCTTTCGCTGATCCCAAATAAATACTCTAGAAATCATCATACAAATATTAACAACTGTTACTGTTGCTTTGTTCGTTGTAAAGTATTCAATTTAAAAATAACATGGTTTTTGCAACGAAGTCATTTGAAATAACGTTTGAAAGATCATCAGTATTTCTAAAAGTATAGGTTCCTTTATGCTCTAAATGCAGCTTTGTAAAGCAATTACAGCCGGGGCTCAATTCATTAGAAGTGCAAAACTAATATGTACCACATTGCTTCAGGTGAAATCCATCTGGCATTTGAAAGTTTTGTATTCATATATGCCAATGGTACTTTCGTCACGGCTAGTGTAAAAGCAAAAAAATCTATCTGTCCCTTGTCCCTGTCCCTTATAGATATAATTTGTAAGATATTACGCCTGGATTTTTTGGAACAAATTTCAACATTCCATATGACAATTGAATTTAGCTAATCATAAGATTGTACGGTACAACCCATCGATTGTCTAACATGGCACCGCGTACCATCACTTTTTTGTGCATTATCTCTTCTCTATACAAAGGCATATGAATCTTTTCCCCAAGAGTTGTTTTTAGCACAAACGATTTTGAGTAATGAATTTTTACATGTTCCATCATGTTTCATACATATTTATGGCTAGAGTTAATCTATCATATGGACCTGCATCATATGCCTACCACTATTGTCACAAATGTGGCTTTAATATTTTATCTAGAAGTTCAACACTAACAATCTTGTCATAACATCATGTGTTCTAAGTTTTGTCATCTTATTTTAAAATAATCAAGAAATGAGCATGGGGAATACCTCTTTTTGTAAACTCCCAACATATACAAATTGCTTTGTAATAGTTTCCAAATTTTTTTTGGAATATTTTATTTTTTCAATTCTTCTACACTCAACTTTGAACACTCAGAAACTAAATTTGGGTCTGTTTTTGTGCTTCTCACTTGGAAAAGATTAGCTTGTATTTCAGACCACTGTGTGATTGGCACGTCATTGTAAGACAAAGATCAGGCTTTCCTAAGCGCTGAACTAAAGCCATTGCATCATATAATGCCTTCTCATATCACAGGGCACTGCCCCTTTTATAAATGTACAGTAAACTAATATGTTCCCTACTTTAAAGATCCTCTACTTTCTCCAACAAAAATATGTCCACTATGCCTTGATAAAGTCATCACCGCTCTAATCTCATTTTGACTAGTACAAAATAATCTAATCTTGATGTCCTCAAGCTTTATGTACAGGTCAACGACAAATTGCTATAACAATCCGCCAACCCTAACAAGATTGAGTCTTCCATCAGGCCTCTTTATAATCTAACAATAATACTCGCAACACTGAGACCATTCCTCTACTCCTCGTTGCCTTTTCTAGAACTGTTTCAATGGCATTATATTTGAATTTATTAAATAATAAAAAATACTACTATTTAAAACATAACCAAGATTGTTGTTACCTCTTGTTTTCTTTGTTTAATTAAATTATCAGCTGATCACATTTGCGAGTATCAAATAATAGCTCACCTTACATCCATATCTACATCTTTATGTTTCTTTCTAATCCCTGATGCCGCCACTTTCACCTAATGGAAGCAAAAGTGGATACTGCATGGATCATAACATCCAAATAATACCGCACCCTATGACTAAAGCCAGAAAGGCCTACACCATATGTCACGTTCTCTTCGTTCTACAGCATTATGTCCTCTATCCATGATTCCAGCAACTTGTGATGCCGAGGGAAGATGAAACTCTTTTATCTAAACCAATATCAGATTTTAAACTATTTATTGTAAACTTCCAATTTTTATATTCGATACGCCGACTAAAAAAACAGTATATGGATTGCTTTCCGAATCTTAACAATTCTACTCAAGGTGTGAGCACTAGCTTACTTAAAGTATTCATTCTATCTCTAACCATTTTCATATCATAGAGTAAAATTTGTAGATAAGTAGGACAACTATTGGTAGGTATCAATTCATTATTATAGTGATGTGCTTGACCTGTTTGCACGCTAAAAGTGGTATATACCCGGCTGGTTCTCACAAAGTTTTTGTCATACGTCACGCCATAAACTGAATGCAAAGAGTTTTATAAGTGTGGACAAACTTATGAAATTCTAACAGACTTCCTCACCTCTCTAATATATAGATTGTTCAAAGCTTAGGAACCTCAATTAGAAACGACTGAAATATTCCATCACCACAGCAAAAGCATTGGTTCAAGATAGAAATGATGTGCTTTACAGTGTCTACAACATTGGACAAGAGGTATACACTTGGTTCAGATGATATTTGCCTTAATATTTGATCTTTCGTTACCTATTTCTAAATTGAAAAATAGGCAACATTACATTCATCATATTTTTAGTCCAATATAGTATTTTGGTTGCCAAAATTTTATAAAATAAAGTGTAATATAATTATCCACTCCCACTATTCCGTGATTTGTCCTTGTCACAAAAAGTCAGTTTCTACAAAGGAACCAAACAAAGGTAGTCCAAATAGGAATCATTTCTAAATACATAGTAAATGCTTTCACAAAGTTTATTTACCGGATTCCTATGCTCAATCTCCTTGGTGAGAACCTCAGCTCTAGAAAGACTCTTCTAATGGTGTTTGGTCACTGATAAATCAAATAATAACTATACTAAGGCTTGATATACTTCCTAGTTAAAAACAGTGACAAAGAGTTAAGGAATCTATATAAGCCAATGAAAATTGAGATGTAAACAAAACCATTTCTATCATTCTTTTGTATATTCTTCTTGCCTTTTTTGGCTTAATAAGTCTTCTTCTCGCTGAAATCTAAGCACATTTCTTCTCCTAACTTAATTCCTATTTTCTTATATCATGAATCCACTACAAGGAACAATTAAAAACAATTAAACCTTACTTACGGCAACTTGTAACAGCCTTATATGAATATCATAATGGAATAAGGAAATACCCGCCCCTTAGTCCCTTAACATCCTTAAAACGGGCATTTTTTAGTCGCCAAAACGCAAGAGGTATAGTGTATGTAAACTAATCTCACATTAAAGGTGCCATGGTCCGGCATTGGTCCGTTCCATAAGAAATCCAATAAACCATTCATTTTAACGGTTGAAAAAATGAGAACGGAGAACCTAACCATTACAAGTATAGAACCAAACCAAAAATCAATCCTTTATCGGTTCGGTATAGTTCAGGTTATGGTTCAATCAATTATCATTCCAAATATTTTTTATAAAATTATGATAAATTGCAAACAAAGTTTTCAATTTAAAATAATAATCCATAAATTTATAATAATTCAAGTCATGAATCAAAATAGTACAAAATAGTCATAGATTGGCTATTTCAAAAAAAATGATATACACAACCAACTCTAATATAGCAATTAACAACTCATAAAAAGTTTAGAATTAATAATGGTAACAAAAAAAAGAATAAATAAACGAGTGAACTGAAAAAAATCATAAGGGATAACAAAAGAAAAATTAAGAGATAGAAAATCTTGAATAGAGAAAGAGATGGAAGAGTTTTGATGGACGGGAATTGAGTTAATTACTAACTATACATGGGGAAGTGAAAATTATTTATTGGGGGAAAACCAAAGTACTTACGCACAAGTGGAATTACGACTGTTAGGTGTTAGGGGTTAGGTTCTAGTAAATATGTATATGAGGTATATATATATAAATATTAATATTATATATAATTGTTCCAATTCGGTTCGAATCACGGATTTTGAAAAAAAAATCGATAAATGTGAACCAAATTATCAGGTTTCTTAATTTTTAAAAATCAGAACTTAACATTAAACCATAGAAACTAATCCCAAAATGCACGGTTTGGTCGGTCGGTCGGTTCACCAGTTTTCGGATTTTTTTGGACACCGCTATTTCACATAGTGTTGTTAGCTACAATATTATTCTTCACAAAGTATAAAACTGTCACATGGTATAGAAAATGTTTAATAAATAAGAAAGAAAGAAAGAAATTTTTTTTTGTAACTAATCAAAAAGGAAGAACAGTACAATATCACATAAATATATACTTCACAATTCAAAGACATTAAAACTAAAAACGTTTTTGGAAATTATAACAACCTACTTAAAAGCTTGAGAAGATTATAATCTAGCAAAACAAAAATTACTACTAAGACATATGCTTAAAAAAAAATTATTTTAAAAAGGAAAAAAATTCATTTCCCAATTTGAGTGCAAAAATACAAACAAATGTTAAAAAATAAATAAAACAATCTATAAGAACCTCTATTTTGGCAATCTCCAGCGACATGTGCTTCCTCATAGGAAAAAAAACAAAAAACATAGAATTAAACAATCACCACAGACAGTTATGTCAAAGAAAAAAGTAGGCATTTTTCAAACTAACAATGCAACACCAAACATAGTGGAAATGCATAATAATATAGAAAATAAAAAAAATTAAAAAAAATACACGTGTAGGACATACTAGCTCAGATGCTTGGTGAGTATAAAAATTTAACATTCCATCAAGGCTCACCATTGCTCTAAGATATCATTTGTTATTTTTTTTGTTTAATGTCTATGGTATGGGGCGGAGTAGTGTAAGCCTAATTCAGCTTAACTGTGGGCAATCACTTTCCATAACAAGTTTACAATTGCGAAAGGGTACTCTTATTATGGTGTTTATGACATTAGTTATCTTGTTTAAACTAACATTCACTTTAAATTTAAATTTCATATGTTTGTGTGGATTGATAGTCAACATTTTGCCCTCATGTTTGTGTTATTGATTAAATGCTGGTCAGCCCTTGACAGCTGTCATTACTAGCCATGGACTCCTGAAAAAAAGAAAAAAGAATTGGCGTTAATTACGGGCCGGTTCCAAATTTTATATATTTATTGTCCCCGCTATCCAGGTAATTTTTTGTCAGGTTGAATTTGAATAATAACACCTTCATAATACAATAAAATAAAATAAAATCTACAGGTCAAATTACAACAATATACATTACATGTATGCACTCTACGATTGTATAATCAAATTGAACTGACCATTTTCTATTCTTATATTTTGTCTGAATAGGAAAGTAGATAAAAGCTTGGAGGGAGGTTGCTGATGACATTTATCAAATTGTTTTTTAAATATTAAAGTTGCGACAGCCTTAAATTAACATCACTTTCATACATAGAATCCTTGCTACAGCTAAAGTGGAATCAGTATAATCAATGATTGAAAGAATATAAACTATTTAAATCCATAGAAGATGTGAAAATTAGTTATATATTGACTTTACGTATGCTTCAGTCTTTTAGGCTTGGTAAAAAATAAAATCTTATAGATTTTAAGAATATTATTAATGTTTGGAAAGATTCTCTGTTTGAAGAGTTCAATAGCCAAAAGTTTGCCCTCTATTTATTATGCATAGTTCCATTCTTAATGATCGCTTTATTGTCATTATAAAATTTAAGCATTTACAAATAAACTATGTTAGTCATTTTCAAAAAGTAGTAACATTATTCTTAGAGGAATTTTGGTGTTAACCGCCTTGTCAAAAAAAATTTTTACTTTATGTTGTTGTAAATAGTTGGCTACAGTTAACTTCTATAGCTACTTCATTACAACAAAAAGAAAATGGAAGTGAAATAAGTAGATAGAAATGAAAAGGAAAAAGAGAAAGTATAAATAGGAATGGCTGGAGACTTCCAAATAAAGTTTTATTTTGGTTACAGCGTGCAAATATTTAGTGAGAGGACCAGAAAATGCGTGAAAGAAAGATTTTTTTTTTTCTAAACTTTCCGTTAAATGAGGAGGACGGGATAGGTGGACAACCTTGTGGTGTTTGAAGGGCCACTGTTTTATATATAACCGTTCATCGTCCAGAATCCTTTTCATTGTTGGTTGAACTCATAGCTCTATGGTGGATGCATGTTCCGTCTAGAGATGAGTGAAAAGATGCTAATAAATTTTTTGGTAGCTTTGGTTCCTTATAGTTTGTTTTCATTTCCACAGCATACATTGCATTTATATGTTGTTAAGGTTGGATATGGTAATTTTTGTCAGCAGTTCGGATAGGTATTGTCCAGAACAATGGACAGATGGAGAAAGACTTCGTATAAGAGTGATTGATCTTCACAGTATTCAATAAATTCCCTCATAAGGCATAAGGTAATTAAATCCTTGGGAGGATAGAGCACAAGTTTTTCTTCGACGAATGAAAGAAAATAGAAAAGGACCATCTTTTTAAGCAGCAGAGGACCTGGTACATAACACCAAGTAAAAACCACCCCTTCTGGGCTGATCCCCCTTCCTCATGCTACACTCCAGCCTTGGATGATTTCTAACATGGACGAAAGCCACCAAAAGCAATTCTTCATATACCTAAGCTCCAAGAATAGAAGTGGCTTGTCTTGTTTTGTTTCTATATGCAATTCAATTGTGTTCATGTTGGCGGTTTCTGAAATAAATTTGGTGGGTGGTCCCAAGCTCAAATGTAGGAACTTCTAAAAATACATTCTATAGCTAAATTAAATCTAATCTATATTCAATTAAAAAAAGCAAGATAATTGGCCTCCTGGAACCACAATTGTAGAGATTAAAGTTGTAAAGCTCAAATTAACATCACTTATACACGTGTAGGTATGAGTGTAAACTATGACTGGACACAACCAGAGGGATTCTTAGAAAGGATTGATTATAACAACATGTTGCTATCCAAAGAGCTTCTGAAAAAATTCTTTACAGCTAAACTTAATCTAATCTCCCATCAAGTTCCGCAAAATTCTCAAGATTAAAGTTGCTAAGGCCCTAAATCAACATCTATGGCAAAAACAATCGACGCCGAAAACTCACAATGGATATTCTCAAACGAAAAATTCATCTCATGAATAAAAAATTTCCTCAAAACAGCTATCAATAGGATTCAAAAGATTAAACTGACATTGTTCCAAATCTGATTCTCAAATGAAGTGTAGTGCATACACAACCAACATCAATCGCCATTTTATAGAAGAACTTTTAAACTACAAGAAATACGTGTACGATTGCAAATCTCAAACTTGCTTCTGTTAGATCTTTTGGAATGGTTAACACAATTTTGACAACAAATTCTAAATCTGAGACACGTGGGTTTTAAAAGGCACATATTCACCTTCATCAACGATTGCTTCTCTCTCCAATTTTACCATACAAACCACTCCTTTTCCGTGTGAGAGACATGTGATTTCTGGGTTAGGTGTTGTGAATGTAATTACGAGATCTATTTATCTTCTTTATCTTATTTCTTTCCCCTTATGGGTGTTGCATATTTTGGGTGGAGACAAGGAAGAGAG
>VIGQ01002335.1:7500-10000 GCA_009663005.1 Actinidia chinensis
CTATCTATATAGATTTATGTTTATAACCATACACTTTCCTTCCTATATATAGATACAAGTATAGAATCATATAGAGACTGCGTGTGGGGTGTGAGCTTGAGAGATGAGAGGAAGGAAAATGAGGATAGACATCCGCGGTGGTTCTATGACGACGAAAGTAGCTGCAACCAGTCACCAGCAAAGTCCTAGTTGCAGCACAAAAACAGTGAGATCGACCGCCGGACCTATTTTCGGAAAACGGCTTTCCAACGATCAAGTTAGAAGATCGAAGAATGTATTTAAAGAAAGAGTGGATGTCCCTTATTAGCTGAAAGTGCGGATATAAAAAAAGTTACTTTTTTTGCCAAAATCTGATTGAGATATTTGGCTTAGTCAAAATACTTCATTGTGATGTTTGTTAAGTACGATCAATAAGCTGCCTGTAATAAGTTGAACAACGTAAAAAGGTTAGAGTCACAGTGGAAGTTACCGAACGCACCAAAACAACGTTGTTTTGTGTGAAAAAACATGAAAAAAAATAAAAACAACGTCGTTCAAGTTTGGTAAACAAACGCGGTTTTTAGTTGAACGACGTTGTTTTTGTTTTTTTGCTCCAAAACGACGTTATTTTGGGACCATGCAATAACATGAAAAAACATGAAAAAAATAAAAACAACGTCGTTCAAGTTTGGTAAACAAACGCGGTTTTTAGTTGAACGACGTTGTTTTTGTTTTTTTGCTCCAAAACGACGTTATTTTGGGACCATGCAATAATAAATGCAGTATATCCGCGGACCTGACAGCATTACCCTTAAAAAAAAAATCTACAACAAGGCAAGCTTATTGTTGGGCTTAGGGTCTAGGGAGGAAAAGAGAGGAAAGAAATGGAGAAAGGTTATATTTTAATTGTCAACCGAGGACGAAAAAAATAAGATTAGTTTTCAATTTGGTACATGAATCGAGGATGTGTCTAATTTCTACAATTTCTTGTAAATAAAATACAAATTCTAGTATTTTCACCAACACACTGTATTGTCAAAAATCTCCAAATTATTTTGACAAGCATTCATATGTGTCAATTGATTTTAGAGAGAGAAAAAAATCTACTCTTACCCCTTCTTCAATTTCAACCTATTCTCCTGCCTATCTATATAGATTTATGTTTTATAACCATACACTTTCCTTCCTATATATAGATACAGTATAGACTAGATACTGTGTGTGGGGTGTGAGCTTGAGAGGTGAGAGGAAGAAAATTGAGGATAGACACCCGCAGTAGTTTTATGGTGACGAAGGTAGCTGCAACCAATCAACAGCAAAGCTCTCTGCAGCACACAAAAATAGTGAGATCGGTGACGCCGAACTATTTTCGAAAAATAGTTTTCCAATATCAAGTTAGAAGATCGGAGAATGTATTTAGAGAGAGAGTAGATGTCCTTTATTAGCTGAAAGTGCATACATTTTTTAGAATAGAGGTTCCCCTTATATAGCATAACTCGGCGCATACCTCGACGCGTCAACTGTCGTGTCAGTAGGTATGTGACTGACTCAACCATGCTTCTTAGGCTAGTTGGTAGCATGCCTTCATACCGTAGATGTCTTGTTCCAGGCATGGGTGGGGGTTATCAAAAAAAACTTCGACGTACAAATTATCATACCTCAGGATCGCAACCGACTGTTATGCCGGTCGCTCTACCGAACTTACTATACAGCGACAGCTCGGATGTGACGCAAATTCTTAGTCCGAACGATTGACGGTGCTTAGTAGTGTTTTGATCGAGGTCAGCACACATAATCCTCCATACCTTGATTGGTAGTGATTTTCCCAAAAGTGACTCCTGCCTTAGAGAGATCCGAACTTATAATTATTTATTTTATCCTCTTACACTTCTCTTATAATGGTAATGGCACATAGCCAAATTCGCCACCATCAAATGTGAAGACCTTCATAGCTTTGCTTCTGTCTCTTCATCTCTCTTTCCTTTTTGGAGAGAACAAACCCCACGAATCCCTCGCGACACCTATCATCATCTTAACTTTTCGTCGAAACTTCTCTTTCCAACCCTATTCCTCCACCAGATTTCCTTCTCGGTTTTGGTAATGGAGCAAGCAGATTGGGGACTGGGGTTCGTAACTCTTTAAACTATGGTTAATATATACCTTTCCATCATAACTCTATTTAGACTATGATTCCAACATACCATAAAAATTATCAAACTATTTTCCATTATTATAGTTCTCAACAATAAATCCTTTCCCCATAGATCTATAAATTACAAACTTATATAAAACATCCCAAGTTGAGAGAGAGAGAGAGAGAGAGAGAGAGAGAGAGGGTTATTCTTTTATTTCTAGATTATTTTAGTGGCCCAAAATAATAACAACTCTAAAACTCATGGAAATATATATTTTGCATATTAAAAAATGAATGTTTTATGGGAAAGAAAAGATACTAATGTTCATTGTATACCTCATACAAATACAAATTTCTTGGTGAATGATTTGTCTTTGTTTGCAACTA
>VIGQ01001556.1:0-5000 GCA_009663005.1 Actinidia chinensis
CTCGTCTATTATTCTGTTGCTTTTATTGGTAAGGAACGGGGTCGTGTTAGTAATCTGAAATTTTTAGTGAAACATGTGTACAATTAGAGTTTGTTTTATCATATCTCCTTGTTTTTATATTGTCACAACCAATCAAAATATTTGCAATGTGTGTTAATGTATGTTGTGCTGAAGTTATTTGTGAATGATGAGAACTGTTAATGGCAATTCTTAAGCTGCACCATCCTTAATTTGTTCATGAGCGCAATTGAAAGATTTCGGTGTGCAATTACATAAGTTGAGACTGCTGTCTTGCTAAATCTGGTAGTTAAAATGATGTTGGACTTTTTCTTGAAATAGAAAGGATGGAGTTGGTATTTTGTCACAGATGATACCTGTAGATATGACTATATGAGTTCCGGTTTGGCTAGAGCTACCTTCTTATGACCATTTAATTGATCATATCATTTCCCCCATTTAGAGTATGTATAATATCATACACCAAAATTAAATAAACAGCTTTTTAACCCTTATGTAACCTCACACAGTGGAAACTTTGTAAGGATATAATTTAATGATATTTGTGTCATGTTTATCCATACAACCAATTTCACACTAACTTGGAGTTATTTTTGAATCAAATTATTTATAATGTGGATCCATATCTACAAACTAACAGAAAAGACCACCCTTGGAGGGCAACCTAGGACTCCAAATAGATTTATAAGTGATAGATGAATTTTGACACACCCTCAAAACTCATAAACACAGACTTTACCACCTGGATCATCCTGGCTCACTTTTCAGCTAACTATTATCTTCGCTGAAAATAACTTATTTTCTTAAACATGAAAGGCAAGTTTAAAATGAATGGAGAACCACCAATGGAAGTGCTCTTTTGTTTCCTTCAAACTTCTAAATTGCATTATGGATAGTGGTTGGAATAAAAGTAGTTCCTACACTGTTAGGTAGCCATATTGTTAGGTATCCTATAATGGTAGGTAGCCAACATTGTTGAAAATTTGGAGTCAACCATTGGTGACCTTGCTACCCATTTGGTATGACTTTGTATGATTGATGAGGTCTTGCTTAGCTCATCTCTTCTAGGTTTTTGCCTATAAAGGCCTTCTTAAGTTGTGATTATACATTGAATACATATTTTTCTCTTCTTTCTATTTTTCTACTTGGTAAAGTCATAGCCAAATCTATTCTTGGTCCCTTCCGACGCTGGGCGGCGGCTCTTCCGTCGCCGGAATATGTGTTTTGGTGTTTTCAGCCCTTGGTTGCTCCTTGCAGCCCTCTGCTGCGGGTGTTGCTGCCCCTGTTTGCTCCTGGCAACCCCTTATTGGGCCCACTCTTGCAGCCCTTGCTGCCCCGGCGTCTGTTGCAACCCTTGCTGCCCCAGATATGGTCCATTCTCACACGTTTTCCTATTTCCGTAATTTCCGCGTTGTTATGCTAATGCCCACACTGTGGTGAGCGTGTTGGATTTTTCCCACAACCCTATTTGTTCTCACGTTTCCCTATTCCGTAATCCTCGGGGTTTGGCATTACCACACGTGCGGAGCGTGTTGGATTTTTTCCTTCCTGGACTTTCTGCACGCCTCCTGGAGCTTCCTGCAGCACCTTTTGCTGCCTTTGGGAGCTTCCTCGCATGACTTTTGCTGTCTTCCTGCAGCACAATTTGCTGCCTTGGAGCTTCCTCTGCCAGCACCTTTGCTGCCTTTTTGGGCTACCTGCAACCTTCTGGAAGCTTCCTTCTCCTGCTTCCTTCTGCCTCCTAGAGCTTATGGGTTTTTCGTTCCTACAATGTCGGTAGCCTAACATTGTTTGAAACTTCTCTTAGCAGCTTGGTCTCGTGGATATTTCGCCCCGCTTGAGTGGATGTTGGAAAAACAGTATCCTACAATGTTTAGTAGCCTATTGTTAGTATCCTAAAATGTTAGGTAGCCTACATTGTTGAAGATTTGGAGTCACCAGTGGTGACTTGCTAGCCCATTTGGGTAGACTTTGTGATATGATGAGGTCCATTCTTAGGCTCATCATCTTCTCCGTTTTGCCCTATAAATAGGCCTTATATAATTGGTGAGAATTATAACATTGAATACATATTTGGCCTCTTCTTTCTATTTCTACTGATACTAGGCCTAGGTATTTAAAATATAACTTATTCCTAATTTAATACTCTCTCTCCTTCTCATCACATTTATAATATGAGAACAATGAAAATTTGAGCTACTTTGGCGCTCATAGAATACTAATGAAAGAGGTTTTTATATACTAATCATATTATAGATATGCAGTGGTATCTTAATAACTATGTCTTCTATCCCCTGCGTCATGTGTTTTTTTCTTACATGTGACGCATTTCTCTTTCTTCTTTTTCTTTTCACCCTTCCCCCACTCACTTGTCCTCTAGACCCTCATTGTGATGTATGATTTTATTGACATGAAAGTTAATTCTGGCACCTTTTGCCTTCAGGTTGGGGCCTGGTTGCAACTAAGGTATGTTGTCTTATTGTCCAATATTATATCTTTTTATGTGACAATAACTCTTCGGCTCACTTGTGTGCAATGGCAGCAATACCTACTTCATTGAAGGCACTATTCTTTCGCTAGTAATGATCCTGAACTTTATGTGTATCGTAATCTATTTTGCTGCACTTTATGTGTGTTTTATTGAATGAGGTGAGGAATTTAGAAACGCCATGTTATGTTGGTGTCTGAAAAAACCATTTTTTTATGCTTTGCACAGACGATAATCTTTCGTGTTTCCTTTTGGCTGAGAATTGGGAAGGAAATAAGAAAGAAACAATGTGGGTTAAATCACGATTGCTCTAGCTCAACTGCGAGTGAATTTATACAACCTTTCTTTCTCAACATTGTGCACAGGGGTAGATGTATGTTCTGTCGAATTTTGTTGGATGATTTGTTAATTAGTTTCATATATGCACTTGAGGCAGAGTCTTCAAGAATTAGTAATACCTGTGTGGAGGGGCTGGTTGTCTTTTCATTTTGCATAAATGGTTTGCCAATGTATGCGGAATGACTAACAAGACTCTTACATAAGAATGAGTTGTCACCTAGTTACTATACAGAGCAGGAGGAGATGGCTGTGAAGGTACACGTCTGACTGTTACCCTATCTCATTGTATTAGTAGTAATGGATAGCAACATTGAAAAAAATCCAGATCTGAGTATTTGCAGCTGGGGGTACCCAGATTTTTCCTACTTGGCCATGCATCTCTTTTGAGACTCTTATCTTCTGATTTTAGAAAACACAAAGAAGTGATTAGCTGTGGTGTGTAATTCGGTAGAAGATAAACCATTATGGTTATAGATTTTGAACAAACTTGTTGCTTATCAAGAAATGATTCGATGTTTCACTCTGAAGTTATTTGATTAAAATGAAATGGTTTTACTGGTCAGATTTATAGATTTCACTTGTGCTCTCTTAAAGTAGTTGTATGTTTATTTGATTCCTTAGAATTCCCCTGGGATAGACTCAGGATGTGATTTATATGGTGTTTAAAAAATATTTATATGTGAATGAGCTTTTTTGTCTTGTGTGTTTAATTCTTTCCTCTTCCTGAAAAATAAATGCAAAACTAAAAGCTATGTTACAGGACTTCTCTACCTGTGTGCGTGAAGTTTACCCTCGGCAAGATGCTTTTGGGGGCTCTGGAGTTAGCGATGGGATGCATAACATGTATAAGTAAAACACGTATTAAGGTAGTCTAGTATACGTATAACTATGCTTTAATCTTTCATGTATACATAAAATACTATATTTTGGTTTGAAAACATCAAATGTGCACCATAAAAAAGAAGTGGTCTTTAAGAGAAATATGAAATCAAGTTGTGTCCTAGTGTCCTTGGACATTAGAATTATGTGATCCAGGGACATTTATACCCCAACCACCGTTATTCGACACCTCTTCCCAAGCCCATGTAACATAGGAAAACGAAAAAAATAAATAAATGAAAAACAAGTTCCTTCGGACTGGAGATTAGTGCCCTAGGAGTCATTTTGAAGTTGCTAAAAAAGTTGCTGCTGTTGTTTTAGAAAATATGCATATTTGTTTTCAGCCTAAACATTTATTTATTTGCTGGTAAGTGAAAAATTTCATTGAGAAAAGTGCCCCTCAAAAATGGTGCAACTTGTATGGACATATGTCACAGTTCTCCTACTTCTCTCATTAACACATTATACAGTGGAGCAACCCTCTAAAGTCTTCCTAAAGCTGCCCCCAGGGAACCTATACTCAACTGAGAGAAGATTTGTGATTGAATCACCTATCCACACCAAAAACAAAAGACCGCCGACCTCCCTCCCCACAACTGAGGAAGGCATAAAGAAATGATTCCGCTCTCGGACTCTATTCTCTTGCTCTTACACCTGCAAACACAATCTAATAGGATTGACCCCTCCTTAAAGCTGTCTCTACTCAGAATAGCTTCCTTGGATGCCGATGCACGTGAAGAAAGCCACCTAGGAGTGGCCTTCGACTGCCATTCCCTTTCAAAGGAAAGTTACCATCCGCTGTCCTACTAATTTTGTTAGAAGGAAAGCACCAAAAAGAAACCACTCATGTCCCTTCTCCATGCCAAAGTGCCCTCCACTCTTTGAACGTGCGTATCATTAAGAGGGCACGAACCTCTCCCAGTTTTGAATAGGTATCCAAACAACGATGGCAGCAGAAGTGACCCAATACATCTCCAACTAAACAAGATACATGTTAAAGAAATTGAAATTTACAGCCTTTTGAGTTAATGGGCCTCTTGAGGTCTTATGAAGTAATGGTTACAACTGATACATGTTAGACCAGCAGCCTGCAGCTTCATTATATATATATATATATGACAAATCTTGAACATATTAATGTTTTCTTGAAGGGTCTTGTGAAATAATGCATTCATATTCAATTATGTTATACATGATAGATAAGTGATGTTATGGGTCAATCTTGAGTTTTGGACTCAGAATCGACCAGCCAGTCTGAGGATATTTATAACTTGAC